>JANIJG010000336.1:0-106143 GCA_024611175.1 Megaceryle torquata | reverse complement strand
TTTTTTTGTTTGGGGAGGGAGAAAAGTTCTTAGCACAAAAGGTTTTACATAATTTGTACCAAAAAAAAAAGGGGGGGGGAGGGGAGTTGGCCTGATACTGGTGGCACGAGTAAATATACAGTATGTTTTGGGGGCTGGGAGGGGGAAGGAACATTCAAACTGGAGAGACTTCTGAGAACAGCTTTGCCTCTGTATTGTGTACCAGAATATGAATGATACACCTCTGACCCCAACGTTCTGAATAAAATGCTAATTTTGGATCTGGTGCTTGGTTTGGCATTTTTTTTTTTCCTACCTGGGCAGCCCCGCTGATAGTAAATAAAAAGAACACAAAGTGTGTTTGGGTTCCATGAGAAGTTATGTGCACTTCCATAGCATTCCATACTGCTGGGCTGGAAATAAGCTGCATATAGAAGGAAGTTTGGCCCAGATTTGGAAGGCAAGTTCCCAGGTAAGAGCCAAGTGAGCTGTGCCATTTCTGGGAATTCAAAATGTTCAATTCCACGTTGATGCCAAGCTCTTTGGTTTAATGTACATCATCTAAATAAGAGAACTTGCATCATTTTTGGCTCGTTTCTAGGCTGACAGTTGAATGATTGTGTGATTATGCTGCAGGTTGCATAAATAAATAGTGGATTGTGACAGTCATTGACCACCTGGACTTTCTTACGCCGAAGTAAAGACAATCCCTTGTTAACTTGAGTGCACCTCGGATTGTGTCCTTCAAGAAGGTGCTCACGGTCATGGAGCTTTATCAGAGTCCCATTAGGAGATCACCGTTATTACCAAATGTGTTTCTCACCTGTTAGGATGATTGATTTGCAAACAAAGCAAACCCAGTAGGTACAGCAGTTCCGCTGCCTTTCACGTGCAACAATCTGCTCGGGTTTCATGTCTACATTTACACTCATTAAGGCCCTAATTGTGAACAGCATGAAGCTCAAGCTCAGCAGAACAGTCCCAGTTCTTCAGACTCGAGAATTGGAGCAGCAGGAGGGGACCTGGGCCCTGGGAATGCTGTAGCAGCCTTCTGCACTGGGAAGGCTGGGTGGGAAGGGAGCTGATCTGTGGGTGATGCTCTTCAGCTTGGTGCCACTTGAGTGCTTCCCGCAGCTCTCACACTGTAGTTTATGTAATTCAGAGGTAAATCCTGAGATCCGAGCTGGGGAGTGTTAAATGCTGGTGTGTGAGGTGTCTCTTCTTCACTGTGCTTTTCATGGGCCGGGCACCTTTCTTCCTCCTGTTCCTGGTGGAAGTTGAGAAGCAGCAATCCTCTTGGACTGGGATGCAGCATTTCAGCGTCTGCGTACCTGGTGTTACTGATCTCAGGCACTCGTAGCTGTAGCTCAATGCTGTAACAAAGCCTTGATTTTTCAGCGATGAGACAAAATTATCAATGAACTTCTTTAAGCTATTTCCATATTAATTAACAGTGTGAGGGGACAAAAAAAAAGATGTAGAGCAGGATATAAAAATGAAAATCTTGGGTATGCATGGTTAAGAAGGGAAACTTTTATAAAGGGCAGGATTTAAACTGTAAATGCATGTTAAATAAGCAAAAGGTCTCTTTTAGCAGATTGATTTTCCATCTCCTGTAATTTATGCAAAAAATGTATGTTAAGCACAATCATTCTATGATGGTTACTTGGAACCAACAAACTGGAAATGCCTGATGAATTTTATTTAATTGACATTGAATGCTAACAGCTACGGAGGGGGAAAACATTTGTGAAGCATTTCCAGTTTTGGCTCTAGCAGATTTTTTTGTGATAATGGGGTAAAGGTCATCTTTTATGAGCACTTGGCTCTTTTGCACAGCAACTGGAGCTTTATCTTCATCAGACATTCTTCCAGCTCTACCTACAGCTGCTTTGAAATGGCAGCAACGGTTCTCAAACCTAACGTTAGGTCAGCATTAGGTCTACTGAACAGAACAAAGGAGAAATCATTTTTATGCATCTCAAATACTTCTACAAGAAAAAAAAAATGTTTGAACTGATCCTCTTTCATCAGGCTTCAGGTTGGTTTTTATTCTAGAAATGGGCAACCAGGTTTTATACCTATGATAAATGTTTAAATCCCTGTCAGAGGGCTGCACCGAGAGGAAGAGGATGGCCAAACTTCAGAGTTTCTTCTCAGTTACAGAGCCCATTTGGGAAATAGAAGAGTGGGTAAGGAAAGAAAGTGAAGTGCTTCCCATGGGGATTCACGGTACCTTCTATCATATGGATATGGAAAAAGCATCCCATTTGTTAGGGACCCTTTGATCAATCAATGTAAGGCACTCTCCAGCCAACGTGCTGCTACTGTACTGGCCAAACAGCTTTTTTGGTGTAATGAAGATCTTGGGTACATTTTCTCCTGGGGTACATTCCACCACCGAGCTTTCCCAATTTCCCCCTCAGTTTACCTAGATAGTTGAATGGTGCCCAATCTCACACCTAGCTCTACGTATTCTTCAAAGAATTTTGGTCCTCAAAGAATAAAAGCCTTAGTCTTGGTTTGATTATTTTGCTTTAACTTGAGGATGTATTCTCAACACAGCAATAGCTGAGAAGATACGTCTTTCTTTTGCAAGTTTACTATCCCAAACAGTATTTTTACTCCTGCTACCTCTGTGGATTTCTAGAGCATCTACAAATGCAGAAATTGCCAGTAACAAAGTAGCTACTGAAAATCAGATTTGGTATGTGTATGCTGTATTCATTTTTCTGTCACAGACGGTCATATATTTGTGCAGTGACAATGTGAAGTTGCAAACCCCATAGAGCTCTTTGGAAAGATCGTTCAGGCTGAGGTGATGGCCATGTGCTCTCTGAACTGCTCTGCCCCTAGCTCTGGCTATAGAGACTGCATCTATGTGTTTGTAATGAACTCTGTGTGTCCACTCTTCCCTGAGCGTGCAAAAGCCACCCCTAGAATAAAGGACATGGTGCTCATGGGCACCCCCACTCTCATCTCACTCCTCCCCACCGCTCCCTTAACCACCTTTACAATCAGCTGCTACCTCGACAAAAGGGTCATTATTTTGTCATTGCTTCCACCTTTCTTCTCCCCCCACCTTATGGGAGACTAATTTTTAGAAAGTATTTTGGCCCATTCCACAAAAGCAATGCTCTCTGGTTTATGAATTACTGTTACCCACTCCTACTCTATCATTTTGAAACACTTTTGGTTTGCATTAACAAATTCTGCTTTCCTAGTTCCCTTGGCAAGCCTGAGAGAATGTCTCTGCTTTCCCCTTCTCCATTTTCAGTTTCTGTAACCAGCTCTTTTACAGCTGTTTTCAGCGCATTGATCAGTCTCCTGTAACTGAAACAAATGGTCGACCTCTTCTTCCTTAAGTGGCTAATTGTTTTTTTTTTCCTTCTGATGGGGAACATTCCTGTTGACTTCGTATTTTCCTGCGTGGCACCCAGAACAACAACAACAAAAGCTTCGTTCACAGCAGGTTATATTAATTACTATTTCTTAAAACATATTTCTTTTGAGAGGCTTTTCATTTTTTTTAACACTAATACATCTGTAAATCCGGTGGTGGTACGTACACATTTACATCATTTCCTGAAACCACCTTTATGTGGTTTACCCCATCCCAAAGAAATAAAATACTGGCTCTGAAAGCAACTTATTTCATTCTGGATATGAATAATGAATAGTAGTATTGTGCAAATTACTCTTATACTCCTGCTTCTGAAGATAAAATTTGTTGGTATGGTATGGGTATATATAGAGAGACACATCTGTGGGCCCACCCCTTCTGTGTTCCACGCTATAGAAGTTTGATTATTGCATTACATTTGTTATCTGCAGTACTGCAGGGCAAGCTTATAAAAACCCAGCTGTCTCTGTGCTCCATAAATCAAAAGTAATGGCCAGATAATCAAAATTATGTTCCAATTCTAGAACATTCATTACTGGTGGCATTGTATAAAGCAGATATAAAAACAAGCAGAGTTTTTGTGCTAGGATGATTAGAGGGAATTACACTAAAAACATAGAATCGTTACTGGTATGTTTTGACTTGGAAGTCAATTAAGAGCAGTTTGCTCAGCAAGGTTATTTTAACATAAGCTGAGAAGTAAACAAAACCAAATCTTTTAAGCCTGACCTAGTCAGGAAGCAATATTTAGCGCCCTATCTTTCTGAGAACAGATTTTTCCTCATTTGGGCAGAATGAAGGCAACCAAGAAAAATGACCAAAAAAACTCCTCGTGGAATGAGGAGAGGCAGCTTCAAAGACCTGCTCTCCTCTTGTGTCTCATAACAGAAGAATTCCAGGCCATTGCCAAGTTTTTTGATCTTCCCCTTTTCTGTGTGGTAAGAATTCACCCTGTCTAGAACCCGAATAATGTGGCTGTAGAGCATCTAAGTCCAAGCTCTGAGTTAGCTGCTTTGGTCTTCCCTGTTGTTCCTTGTTGCTATGACTGGTTAAATATTTGCTGTTCCTGAGAAAATACTTTGAGTCCTAAATTACTATTTGGGATGTAAAAATCCCCAGTCTGTGCTAAGGAACAGGGTAATTGTGCCTTGGTATTTTATATGTTGAGTGAATATCAGCATTTTGAAAACAGCCTCTTGAGTTTTGCCACGAAAACCTCCAGAAAGATCTAGTTTTGATTGTGAAGGAAACAGATCACAAACACATTGCATTTATTTGCAAAATAAATTGTTTTCTGGGTATTCCCACTCTGCCTGCAGCTCTTTGGAGGCAAGATTCTAATGGCAATGAATTTTTCATACAGGACGAGGACCACAAAGAACCCTTTTGAGCACGAGCCTTCAGGCTTGTCCTTCAAAGACTGGAAAGCAATCCTTTTTACTAAATAGCCATCCATCAGGTCAAGTTCCCATGAAAAACGTTGTCAACTGGAAATTCAGTCGTGTCAACGTGTCTACTAGAGCAATGTGTTACAGGATGTAATTGAGTGGCAGAATACAGCCCCTCAGAAGTGGGTTCAGATACAAAGCTCCCAAGTCAATAGAGATGGTGCCATTGTGGATGCTCTCAAAGCAGCATTCAGCTCAGAGAAAAAGTCTATGCCTGTTAATATTCCTGCAGCCATATATGACAGTGTATAGCTTGAATTACCAGTAATGTAAACATGAACATGGTTGTTTCAGAAAATAGAAACTGACATAACAATTGCAAGTTATTATCAGTTGTTGGCTGACTTCTTTTCCAAAAATGTCCTTTAACGACTTTCTGTTTATTACAACTCACCATAGTCAGTGAGGTGCTCTGTTCACTGAACTCTGGGCCATGCTGTGATGACAGGTGCCCCTGTTTTTAAATGAGCTTTTACAGCAATCTATTTTGGATCTGAGTATTTGGAAGAAAATTTTGATGGCAATTTTGTCGGTTGATGTCTCAAAAGACTGCGAGACACTCAGACCTTTAGTAGCTGCCACAGGAAGATCAGATCAGCTGCCATTCTAGAGGAGAAGGAAAAGAACACTCCATGAAATTAGATTGCAACACTGCTCTAGTCATACATACAGCAGAAAAAAGCATATAGTGAAGTGCTGGTTCATGAGCTATATGCTGCATATGTATTTATTGTAGGTCTGTGGGCCAGAGTCCCATGTTCATTCAACACACCAGCACAGTGATGGTGATTTTACAAGGACAAGATTCATAATCAGTGTCAAATAAAACATGAGGCTTCCCTGAAGATCGTCACAAAGTTAGCTGTCTTCCCAACTCACACGAATACATCGTACTTGTGCATATTTGTGCATCTTATTGCAAGTGAGATTTTTCTCCACCGTTGAAAAGCCTTGTGAGTCTTAAGAATGCTGGGTTTTGTTACTTGAATATAACATTGTGTGAATGTCCATTTAATAATGAGTATAATGAAATTAGAGTAGAAAAGAACAGATTGTAATAGTACCCCATTGACAAGACTAAATTTGCCCATTGCAGACAGAGGCATTTCATGACAGCATCATCCTGTTGTGACCTTTTTTTAATTCTAAAAATGCGACAAAATGGGTATAAATTTTGAACTAGAGAAGCAGAGACAGAACAGGCACTTATTCTGTGGTCATGAAGATTTGGGATTTGTGACACACACACACCCCCACAGTTAAAATGAAATTGCTGCTGTCAACCCATCTCTGTCAGACAGCACCTTGCATTGATTCTATTCATAATTCAGCACAATTGACAGCTGTTGCAGGTCAAACTGGAGACTAGGATGTTATGGAGGCTAAATTCTTCTTTCTGGAAAAGAGGGTCCCTTGAGTCCATGATGACTGTTCAATGAATGGTGTGACAGTTGGGGCTGTGAACCCCATCTCTGGAAGTGTTCCAAAAATGTGTAGATCTGGAACTTTAGGACATGGTTTAGTGGTCATGATAATGTTGGGTAGATGGTTGGACTTGATGATTTTGGAGGTCTTTTCCAACCTTAATTGTTTGGAAAATATTATTTTGATTGGAAAACTGCGCAGCTTCCTTGCTGATGCTCTTCTGCCTTTGTCACGGGTTGTATTGCTCAGACAAATGAGCAGCTGTGGAATAAACCTGGGCATAAAACTGAAATGTGTCCACTTTCATTAACTGCCTGGGTCCGAGCTTCCACCACAGCTCCCAGATTGTTATGATGAGATCTTTTAAGGGTAAGAGCAAATGCACAAGCCCTTCTCATGACGTAGCTGCTAATTCCCACCTTCATTCACACCACAGCAGTTTGTGTCCTGGGTGCACCCACTCTCCCCAGGCCTCCTTGTACAGTGCCAGGGGGGTTGTGGGGGCAGGCAAATGTCAAATAATAAGCCTAAGGGTGCTCATTTTTTTCTTCACCTTCCCGCAGAAAATCCTTTTACTCCAAGAAGCACCACTTCTGCTGAACAGCTGTTGCACGTCTCTCATTGTGGTGCCCTGGTTTTGGCCACGCAGATGGCCAGTCTCTGGCCACCACACACCTCCTGCAGGATCAGAACAAACTTCTCTTCCTGAGCTGGATGTCCCCTGAATTCCCACTTCACTTGAGAGGTCTGTTACAAGCAAAACTATTTCTGTTGTTTGGGAACAATAGTAGCTGAAACCCATTGTTTTATCTTATTTTCTCTTTTTTGTTTATGCAAGTCAATGATGAACACAGTCTGTATTTGCTGATGGTATGAAGAATTCAGTACATGTAAGAAAGTATTCTTGCAGCATAATCAGGTAATTAGATGTTTTGTCTTGTGCTGGTTAGAGTAAAGTATTTTGAATGACAATATGGCAGCTCTTTCCAGCAAACTTTACAGGCTGCTTGTTGCAAGCTGTGACTTAACTTTAATTGGGTATCCTGAGATTTACTACAAGGAAGGTAATAACCTCAGTACAACAGCAAGAAGCTGCACCTTTTCACTGTTGTCAGTGTTGTAAATAAAGGCTGATTTTTCCAATGGGCTGACTCGTTCTCCAGTGATCAGGTTTACCAAAAGCAGTAGAACCTGCTCCCATAATTTCTGCAGCCTCTGCAATATGCAAACACATCAGTGAGCCAAGGGACACTGTGTGTGAATGAGTCTACGGGGGTGGGGGCTGACAAAGGAGAGCTATATTTTGAAATAACAACATGAATTTTATTGAAGCAGCAATGAGTTGTTTGCCCTTTTATTTAGCCTTTACCATAGCAAATAGAAATTACTTGGCTTGCCAGTCAGACCTAGAAATGGTGGGGGGGAAGCAGCCCAAAACCTCAGTGTAATTTTGAGTTAAATGATGTTTGGATCAAACTCAATGCAGTTTATTTTTATATACTGTCCTCCACACAGAGTATTACAAAGCAGTTTACGGTGAGAGTCAATCATCAGAAGCTGAAGCAAAAAGGAAGGTTTTAAAAGCAAGAATGATTCGGTAGCTGGGAAGAATCATCAGTATTTTTATTGGAGTTCTGAGAGGAATGAGAAAAGTTCTACGTAAACCACTTTTTTATCTCTTTTGGTACACAAAATACTGTATTCTGTGTCAGAAAATAGCATGTTCTTTTTAATGACACCACCGTGGAATGGCTCATCTTGTCAGAGGCCTGTTGGTACCACCCAACCTCAGATCCGTTCCATTTCATCTCTGGCCAGTAGCTGAATGGATTTCTTGCGATAATTAAGAAACAGTATTGCTAAGATAGAGCTCCATGCCTTAAAAGGTCCCCCCCCCCCCTTTTTTTTTGTTTGGTTTTATTATTATTTTTGTTTGGTTGTTTTTGTTTGTTTGTTTTGTTTTAATAAAACCTGGTATCCTCAAAATATTATCTACTTGGTCCATTTTGACATTGAGTTTAAAAAAAGTTAGACCAGAATGCCATGAGGGGATTCTTGTTATATTTATGTGAACACATACAAATAGGTAATATATTCTCCAATTTAGTATTTGGTATATTGGGGTAGATTCCCCTATCTCTTGTTTCAGTTTTCCATGGCTACTGAAACCTTTCAGGCTAGGCTTCATTTGCACTAACTGAAAATACCATTAATTTAACTTGCTTTATATTCACAGGTATCAATCCATCAGTAGTTCTGACTGTGAGTTTCAGTGATGCTGGCTGTAGAAGGGCCATCACCATAACCAAGACCAGCCCTTGAATGATGGGTACCCATGAAATCATCACTCCAAAGGCTGACTGCCCCTCCAGACTCTCATGGGCACCCCAACACACAAAATGCTTTCCAGACAGTCAAGACACTTCACGCATAACAGAATTTTCATCTAATGGCTCTTCTTCTTCAGCTGAGGAAGTTTTCCCCCAAAAAGCAACATAATCCCCACTGCATCTTATCATGTTCTCTGAGATGTCTCTGTCTTCCTGTCTTCCACTGACAGCTCAGCCTGGAATATACCTCAAGAAATAAGGGGAACGGATGTGAATGTTTGTGGGTTGCACTGGGTGTAGAATAGCCCCAACGCTTCTAAGCAACACATTAGTGGACTGTAATTCCTAGCTTAAAAGCTTAACCAAGCCAGTCATTTGTTGCTGGTCAAATTCTTCAAATTCTTCCAACAGTTGTGGGTATGAAGTGTTCTGTCAAAGAATTTGATGCATGAGTGTCAGCCTGGCAGGGAAATGGATACCAGGCTATCAGAGGCTGGATTTGTTCAGCCACTTTCAGGAAGGGAAAGGAGGTGTGAAGGGGTAGGGGTCAGTTACAGCCCCACTGTTAACAGAGCAAAGGGAAGGGGAGAGGTGTGAAGCTACACACACTGATAGGTGTGTAGCAGGCTTGGTGTTGGCTCTTAGCAGTTGTCAGGAGAGGAAGCAGCTCTCCGCACTGCACCCTGGTGAGCTGCTTTATTTCAACGTGGGAGTTGGAATGTGCTTTATTCTCACCAACTGGAAATACGTGGTAAGCTGTTGTGATAGAAATCTATTAGTCTAGCTCATGGAAGAGGCAAGAGGATGCAAAATGCTTTCTCTTTACTGTGGGTGATATGAAATGCTTTTGTCAACGGTTTCATCAACAATGTCATTTTAGGCAGCGCTGACGCGTGGAGCTGCTATGCCTCAAGCTCCCTTCAAGAATGTTCATAAAGATTATTGTGATTCCATTCATCACTTTTCTAAATAAAAACTTGTATCCACACAGTTTTTACACAATTGAAACTTCACAGACCTTGCTATTCATGCTCATTACTGCGAGGCAGAATTGAGCCCATGAATGTCCATGTGAGAGAATGATGGTGACTCAAGACTTAGATGGCCAGTGATATTGTGCTACAGCACTTCTGGTGGTTTATTATAACATCAGCTTCGGGATGTGAAATGCCTTCCAAGTTCAAATTTTTTTTTTTTTTTTTTAAAGGCAACTCTTGCCTCCCCCTCCAAATTGCCCTTCAGCTTGAAGGTGCAAAGATTTCTTTTCATTCACACATTTTCACTTAAAAACATGGGTGTCTATTGAAAAAGTTTGCAGGGCTTGTGAAACAAAAAATGTTAGACTGTAAAACTCAAATAATTTGTGTTATGCTTATGATGAACTGAGAAACTTCAGAAACTTACTACTGCCTCATATGTGCTCTGTGGCCACTCAGATCTTCTTGTAAGGCCAAAGATGCACAAACAGACACAGGATACCTCCATTCACTTCTGCTGCCTGTTTACTCTTCCAGTGTTTCAGCCCTCACTTCTATTCCGTTGCTTTTCATACTCATGGACTTCCAGGGCTTTTGGAAGCTGATAGAGCTGTGAATTACTTATTCAGGAGGCCAGTCCTTCTTGGTTTAACAAGAAAACAAGACACTCACAAAATGGCTCTTGTTCTTAGCCTGCTACTTTTCTCTTAAGCCTCAGCTCACAGTATTTTTATACCAATGACAAAAAGACAGATTTCTAAGATTTTTCAAAGGTGTACGTGATGGCCACTACATTCTAAACTAAATACTCCTTTGAAGTTTGATAAACAAAGAAAAGGTATTGGGTTTACATGACACGGTTTTGGTAGCAGGGGGCTGCAGGTGCTCCCATGTCAGACAGAGATGTTTTCAGCTGGCTGCAAAGCAGACCTGCTGCTGCCCAAAGCTGAGCCCCTCAGCAACACCGCTGGCACCTCTGTGATAACATATTTAAGAAGGGTTAAAAAAAACCCCACACTGTGCAGCAAGCTGTGAGAAAGAGAAGAGTGCAGAAAAATGTGAAAGAAACAGCCCTGCAGACACTGACGTGAGAGAGGAAGGAGGTGGAGGACATGCTCCAGGTGCTGGAGTAGAGATTGCCCTGCAGCCCCTGGAGAAGACCATGGTGAAGCAGACCAGGGTGGAACAGGTGAATGTCCCCTGAAGAAAGCTGCCATCCATGGAGAGGAGGCCCTGCAGAAGCACATTTTCTGATAGGAGCTGCAGCCCCTGGAGCACCCGTTCTGGAGAAGTTCTTGAAGAACTGAACCACACACTGTGGCTGGGATCCCACGCTGGAGGTGGGCAAGTGTGCAGAGGGAGGGAGCAGCAGAGACAAAACGTTATGGGCTGCCCACAATCCTCATTCCTCACTCCCCACCTCCTCCATTAGAAGAGTCAGGACTGGAGTGAAACTGAGCCTGGGAAGAAGGGGAATTGGGGGATGATGTTTTCTCTTTATTTCTCACTATCCTGCTCTATTTTTAATTGGCTATAAATTCAACTGATTTCCCCCTAGTTGAGTCTGCTTTCCCGTGACAGTAATTTGTGAGTGATCTCACTGTCCATATCTGGGTACAGTCTTATTTTTCCCCATCTGTTGAGGAGGGAGAGTGAGGGAGCAGCTGGGTGGGCAGCTGGTGGCCAGCCAAGGTCAACCCACCTCAACAGTGTATAACCAATGACATCTGAGTGGCAGTATCTCTAAGTTTTCAAAGCATATATAGAAACATGCAAACAAACTCGACTCTTGGTTTTCTCAGCTCTATGCAGCATGAGTAGTGAAATGCCCCAGGAATTTTGCAACCTCAAGGATTTGATAGAGGAGAGGCCAAAAAAAAAACCAACCACCAGCCCTGAAGGGAAGTTGATGAAACAACCAGAGGATTGAATAGGTTTGAAAAAACAGCAAGTGGTTTAGAGCTGTAATGAGGAAAACAAGCCTCTGGTTCAAAAGCAACTGCTTTTCTTGTCCATTTACAGGATAATCAATATCTCATCCTAAAACATCTGTGAGCAAATATAAACCAGAAAGAACTCTTTATTCTAGAAAAGATTTGCTGACCAAGCCCAAGCTCCATCAGAAATGGAAGCATAAATAACTGCAGAATATTGATAATGATTCTTAGGGAAAAGGAGCTGAATAAATAGCACTGAATAAAATGTAAAATTGCTTTTTATCTTCCTGCTTTCTTGCAGACCTCTGTGCTAACAGACATGAACACTGTCTGCCTCTAGCATTAGATCAGAATTCATTCTCAGTCAGCCTTTTTTTGTTTCCCGCCCTTATTTTAAGCAAAATGATCAAATTGATAAGTATGGGCATCAAGCATGATATTAGCAGAGCCTGTGTTCTGAATTACTGTGGGATTGGTGTTTTTAGGGAACAGAAACAATTTCAGACCAGAAAATGAACATGTTTCACTGAACAGATTATCTTTTTCAGCTAATAATAGTTCATATCAAGTACCATTTTGTGAAACATAGAGGCCAACTTGCACACTCTCTGTAAAAAAGAGTGGAAAATGTTCCCTACAGTAGAACAATAGAACCCTACATTAATCACATATTATGGAATCTGTTTTGCCTTAAAGGACACTTTTCAGAGAGGTTTCAGTCCTAAAGAAGGTCTGCACGTTGCTGTGTTCCTTATAGATTTATATTGTGGTGAGCAGTACAAACTCACAGTTATGATAACGGACGGTGAAATGTTCAGATCTGGGGAATTTTTGTCTTGCAAGTTCCAGTTAGCCCCTATAGTACATAGACCAGCTGAAGGTGGGCGTCTAACTCTACTGAAAGAGTATATTGAAATACTCTCTTTGCAGCTCTGCCACAGAGTGCTGGTCAATCTGCTTTTCTGCTCCACAAACCAAAGCTCCCTTTCCACACCAATGCTCCTACAAAATACCTTCTCCTCCTTAGTACTACAGATTTTTCTAAAGGTAAGCTTAGCTTTGCAACTTCGGGAAGAGTTCAGTCTGCTACTTGCAAGCCTTTCAGGGAGTGAAAACTTTATTGCCAAGAGCAGAAGATGAGCTGCCTGAAACAGCACTCTTTATTCAAGCAGCTCTAGTCTCACACAAGACCTGATGCCGGACACCATGATGAGATAGCAGCGTGGCAATCAGCCAGGTAGCAGCTAGCTCTATCTTTCTCATGTTGTGCTCCTTTCCTCTTATTTTTTATCATGTCAGACTGGCAGTGACAAGAGCTTCTCAATATTGCCTTCCAGCCCCCTTGGTGCCTGCTGCTTAGAGCTGGCTACCAGTGCCGGGTGCTGGGGATGAGCTGCTCTTAGGTGGTAAGAGTGCTGAGCTGACCATGGCTGAGCAAACATGAGAGCAAGGTTCTGAAAGGGACCTGTGCTGGCTATTCACAGATCCTTTTTGAGTCTCAAGAAGCAACTAGTCTTAAGCTGCTTGCTCTAAGGAGTTCAGCAATTTCCACCCAAGCCTTTCACAGGGCCATTACACTCCCATAGGGTATCTAGAGGCATTTTCATGGTCCAGCTGCAAAGCCTTGGACTGGCCAGATTTGCAAGATTGGGGAAAAAAAATATTATTTTGGATGTACTGAAGTCACACCTAGAACTGTCTTTTGGAAGATTCCAGCTTCTGCTTTGGGTGGGTAAGGAGGTGAGGTATTTTAGTAAAGAGATACTGTGCATTCTCAATCACTGGGCAGCTGTGCACAAGCTTGTATAGCTGATTTAAAGCATCATAGTGTGTCACAGAAACAAGGGGACTATACAGCAATGCTGTCCCTACTCCAAAAGCTTTTTTTCCAGGCTATGCAGGCTACATTCAGAAGCTGTGCAGACTTCTGTTGCTTGTGAAACCACACACACTATGTTACTGCACATGTTTTCCAATTATCCAACTTCTGTGGGAACAGAAGGTCAGCAGACCATTCTAGATAAATATTTTTGTCACCTTGTGCTTGGTAATGAAGCTCACCAAAGGGTAAACAGCCATGAATTAATCATTAATCTTGGAATGACAAGGTCCTCAAGTGCAGGGGGTGCATCACAAGCTGCTTCAACGGTAGGGGCAGAAGACGAGCGTTGACAAATGGAGCAGAGGGTGATACTTTGATTGATCATTTGCATAGGAGCTTATTGGTGAGGCCTGAGAACTTTGATAAGGTGCAAAGATGAAGGGATAGAATTTGAACTCAAACATGTATGTTTCTGTTGCAGCTCTGGGGAGACATGTGGATGGAAAAGAGTTTTGAACAGAACAAAAAGACATTAAAGTCTCTAAGGAAGGAGCAATTCCAAATGCAATAATACAATAATTAAGCACTATTATACAGTGAAACTAGCACTGAGCACTGCCTCCCACAGACAACCCACTGTCTTAAATAAGCACTTATATAATCCCCATGTGGATTTGGGTACAATTTTGTCTGACCTTTAAAGACCACCAACAGGGCAATTGATTATGGTAGGTCAGCCTGTGTGAATTCACTCTAACCCAGAGTCAGCTCTCTTTATTCCTTTGCCTAATTTCTTCCTCCTCATTTTTAAATACAGTTATCCTTTTAGGTTTTTCTTTTGTCTTCATCAAAATCTGATGCATTTTTCTATCCTCCTGTAGCTATTGTTCTCTTGTTTTGTTCTCCCCAAATCTTTTGTAGCCAGCTCCTGATATTTGGAGGTGTTTTTTTTCATCTTGCACAAATCAACTTTTAAAACTAAAATCTTTGCTAACTCTCCTAAAAATCAGTCTAATAACTATTAAGAAAACATAGGACTGGATTAATTCCCTTTATAGCCACAGTCACGTTCAGTGTATCTTGAGGGAGGAATTTTTTTAAAATATTGTGTCATTCCCTAACAGTGCTGCCAGATCTGGGCCAGGGGTTGAGTATCTGTACCGAGATCAATAGAGATGAGGGATTTCATCCTTGAATGCACAGCCCTGCTTGTTAGAGCCTGCAAGATCTGTGCTGTTGAATAAGGACTAGAAGATCAGATGAGTCAAACTGAAAACATAGCTGTGCATGGCCCGTGCAGTCATTCTACTCCTGGATTTCCCCCTCTTTAAAGGAAAAAAATATGATGGGAGGAAACCTCCAGTACCAAATATTCTTACAAAGTTAACAAACTGCTGCTGACAACCATAGCCACCACACACAAAAAGGATCTGTCAAAAGGTAAGAGATTTTGGAGTAGTAGCTCTTCAGTTCTAATTCATACCTTTAAAGAGGAGGGATATATACAGCTGCTGTGCTGTCAAAGACATGAAGAGTTGGAAGATACTCTTTTTTTCCCTCCTACGTTTAGCATATGCTTTATCCATGCATAAGGCTTTTCCAAGGTGGAGGGACCAAGGGAGGAGGGGCGGGCAGGAGGCAAAATTGTCTTGCTTTCCAAGACAGTCTGAAGTGATTACAGAAATACTCATGTTAACTATATGGTTTTTTGAAGATAAGACTTGGTCATATCAGTCAAAAGAGAGTGGCAGCAGTAGAGTGAGTTTGCTTCGAGTAGTCCTGCTCTGCAGAATCTGATGCAGCCCTTTGACATGTTTGTTCAGTTGTAGAGGGGCCCTAAAGCCACAGGCACAGCTGGTGCCCTCCTCAGCTATCACACGTGGCAGTGGGGCGGTTCCTCTCCACTCCAGGTGCCTCTTATAGCAGCATGACAGGTCTTCCAAAGACCACAGCTCTCCTGTGGGTCTAGGGCCTCTCCCATTTTATCCCTATCTTACAGAGATGGTAAATAAACTGTTCTTAAGGTTTCTTTTTTAAACTTAATTACTAACTTCCTGTAACTAGTGGTTCCAAAGAAATAACACCTTGACAACCATCCCTTTTTGGAAGAAAATGGTGCAAATCTACTAATGGTAAATAAAGAGTGGTGGTGAAACCATGAATGACCTGGCCCTGGCAGAGGTTGCTGTGGGTTCAACCCCACAGCCGCTTGCTCACTCCTCCCTCCCCACTGGGATGAGGAGGAGAGTTGTTAAAAAAAAAAAAAAAAAGAGATTAAAACTTGTGGGTTGAGATAAGAGCAGTTTAATAACTAAACTAAAATATAATAATAATAGTGAATATAATAATAATAATAGTGACTATAGCAAAACCAGAAAAACAGAAATAAAACCTAGGAAAAGACAAGTGCTGTGCAATGCAATTGCTCACCACACACTGACTGATGCCCAGACAGTCCCTGAGCAGTGATTGGCACCTTCCAGCCAACTCCCCCCAGTTTATATTCTGAGCTTGGTAGGGAATATCCCTTTGGCGAGTTGGGGCCAGCTGTCCTGGCCATGCTCCCTCCCAGCTCCTTGTGCACCTGCCTGCTGGCAGAGCACAGGAAACTGAAAAATCCTTGACTTAGGATAAACACTACTTAGCAACAGCTTCAGACTAAAAGATCCGTGTGTTATCAACATTATTCTCACACTAAATCCAAAATACAGCACTGTAACAGCTACTAGGCACAAAATTAACTCTGTTCCAGCTGAATCCAGGACAAAGTGAAGGGGCTGTATGACACCCAGGTGGAAAATGCTGCAGTTAGTCACCTGCAGCAGCAGAGTGGTGGGAGAGGCATTGGAAATTCCAGTCTTCTGCTTTCGGAGCTAATCTTAACCTGTTATACCCAGTGTTAGACTTACAAAATCATTTCCACTGACACCACTGCCAACCACTGCATTGCCTCCGGTGAGAATACAGCTGGGCTGATATTTGGCATTTTGAAAAAAATCTTACCCTAGGAAGTAACATTTTTCAGCACTTAATTTTGATTTTTAAAAGTGTCTTTTGTGGATGAACAGTCTGTGTTTGCATCTTTTGGGGTTGCAGCTGTCTAAAACTGAAGCACTGCTAGTTTTCTCTGAGAGATCTATGGCTACTTTCTTTTTTTTTAGATTAACTGTAAACCTTTGAAAGAATTCTGGTATAATTTCTTTGCCTTGAGTAAACCAGAAAACATAGACATGAATATTTTTAAAGCTGTCTTTTTTACTTAAATATTGTGCTTATGGCAGGGTTGGGGGCAATATTTTTGGCAAAGGCTGACTGTGTGAATTGTTTTGCACCTCCTTGTGTAATATAAGGCAAATGAAGAGATGTCTATATATAGTTTTTATCTATAGCTGGTGATGATGGACAGTCAGTAGTTTCCATAGAAAATGCTTTGTTTATGTTTATGTGACACGTGTTAACTGTTCTTTGGGAAGCAATTTTTCTGTCTCCACCATAAGCAGTGCTGGTTGTTCTCCAAGGTATGAATACTTAAGGACGTGGTAATGGAACTGGTGGAGAGTCATACTGTCCTAGATTGACTATTTCTTGGCTTGGAGATCATAGACTGCAAGGACTAACCTTGAGGTGAGCATGGGACGTGCTCAAAGCAGGACTTTCAGGCATAGAAAGGACAGTGGGGTCTCTCTCTGAAATGTATTCTAAATTCTCTAGCTACAGGGTGGCATCAACCTCAGCTAGATACATCTAAGAGTGTGTTCAACACCATATTTAGCAAAAGAAGCTTCTGCCTACCATACAGCCACACTCTCACAGGCTGCTTCTACCTTCCCACCTGAAAGCTGCTCATTGGAGTGTTGTTTTATCACTTCCTCCCAGCAGCTGTGTAAATCCTACAGTCTGGTGTTCCACCACAAGATAAAGGACTCCAAGAAGAGGCGGTGTGGAGCACACTAGTTGTTCAGTGGATAAATGTGTCAGCAGTGGAGTGCATTGAAAATTATCTGTCTGGGAAGAATCCCAGGAAAATAGAAGTACTCAGGTGGTCTGCAGCTCCTCACAAAGCTCTTCAGTCCCCTTCTCAAGATGCTGCAAAACAAAGAAGTTGCATCTTTGGAACATGGATTTGGGAATGAAGTATGATCAGGAGAAAAGGTTACAGAAGCCAGTGTGCTTGTTTCCAGCCTCAACATGAAATATATTCTGTGGCTTTAGCAGGCAGACAGACAGAGCTAGTTTGTAATCAGCCTTTCCTGGCACTCGGAGACCCCTGGGTTGTGACTGCCATTCTAAAATGCTGCAACACATCTTAAGTGTGGATAAATCTGAAGTACAGAAGAACTGCAGTAATCTATATTACTTGTGTCATCCATACACTGGCCACTTACAAGGCCAGAGAAATTATAGTAAATATATAACATGTTTGCCAAGTTGTTCAGAATTCATGTCCACATACTCTTAACTCTCATATATGGCAAAACATAAAAACATACATTGCACTAAAAAGTGGTCATTAGCCTCTCTAGGACCAATCCAGGCTAGAGGCAAGATGCAGATAACTTTGTCTTTATGAAGCCCAATAGCCAAACTTATGTATAGGGCTTAAACTAGGTGTAGCAAACTTCTTTAGGTACTTGTAACTGATGTTTATAGGTACTGTTATTACAGTAACAGCTGGATCAAACTATTGAGGAATAACCAAGAGATGTGTTTTAGCTTAAAAATCACCTATGGTTTGTAGTGATCTCCTAGTTAATTGCCTGATAGTCAGGATGGGGATATCTCTGAAGAAGATAATCTGAAAAAGAAAACTGTAAAGGTTTGTCAGAAGAGGGGTACCTTGCTAACTGTCCTTGTGTCAGGTTGCAGAGCTGATTATAGGCTGTTAATGTCACTGTAACAGAAATGGAGTCAGAAGGCAAGGCAGGTTTCATGTGCCACCTGCCCAATTAAAACCAGGCTAGTTAAAAAAAATCATCAGACATTCACTTTAACATCACTACAGACTTGGAAAAAAAATCAGTGCAATCCCAGTACTTTAATCATACTACTGTGATCCCTTTATCTATGTTACTATTGTATTTTGGATTCACTTTTTTCTGTGGGTTTTTTTTTTTTTGTTGTTTGTTTGTTTTTTTTTTTTTTGCACAACCTGCTAAGTTCTTACATTCAGTCTTTGCATGAAATACAGAGGGCCAAGTCCATGCCCTTTTGTACAGCTACAGGCAGCCCACGCAGCATTAAAACAGCCATCATTTTGCTGGGCATGTCATGTGTGGGTGGTAAGATGTAGAAATATCTCTTAAAGGGTATTCTCCTTAAGTCAACAAGGGTAGAACAGGAGACCAAAATAAATAGAAAAGTTCTCACTAACATTTCTGAGGAAAAAAAACCCAATCCACTACTATAATAAATTATGGAAATGACATCACCAGAATGAAGATACCAAGTGGTAACTGAAATAATCTGTTATTAGTGCAACTGATTTATGCTTCTAACTAAGAACTGTTTCACTATTTCACATTTTAGGCACAAGGAAGTCTTTGTTAAACATCCAGATCACCTATTTCTTCAAGTAAAATATGACATCTAGATGTATTTTTAATAAATATTTTAGCAGACCACAAAAATATCAAAACCAACAAGGAAGACACTTTTGCAAGGAGGCTATTCTGGCATTTATATATCATGTAGAAGACATTAGAAAGCAAAGCCAATTTAAGAACCATTCTCCTCCTCCTAAAGCACCAAACAGGGCCTGAAATTATTCACTTTAAATTCAGTAAAAAAGCCCCATTACCTTTAATGAGCTACATCAGGTTCCCACTGTGGTAGTCACTAAAATGTCAATATTTACAGTTGCCACCAAGAAACATCTAGCTGTCACATCACTCCCCTTCTGATAATGCAAAACCAGCTCTCCTTGGTTAGCGCCACATGGTAAGTACAGGGAATAGCAGTCACAGTGGGGATAACAAAATGTTTCATGAAATCCAGGCACTGAAATCCACAGTGCCATTCTCTTCAGAGGCACTCAAAATGCAATAGGTCTACAGTGGCACAGTGAGTAACTCCCACACCAACCTCTATTAGATGAAATAATTAAGTCTACATCAATGGTTTGGAATAAGAGACCGTTGTCACAGGATCAGTGTTGTGTGCTTTGAAGAAGAAAGAACCTGAGCTGCACCATGCCATTTAATTTCCATAAATGCTTCGGCTTTGCCGTGCTATTCTTGCATCTGCAGGAGTCCATTATCCCGGAAAATATTCTGTTCCATTGACAATTATCTCTTAATTATTTTTCTATTTTTATAGCCACTACTTTGAGAAGTTTTCATGATGTGATGCAATTTTCATCACCTACACTTCTCTAACCTTCACTGACAGGACTGCATTTTTATATTAACCCTTGCAAGTACCCAGCAAAACCATCTAGGAGTCAACAAACAAGTAAAGTTTTGATGGCTGCTATGGGATGATCTCTGTACAGAGCCACAGCTTGGGAACCAAGTGACTTGTACTTAAGCAGTCAGCAGGGACAACAGAAATCCCAGGACTCAGAAGAAATAGTAGATTTAGGCTTTTCCCACATGCTGGGTTCTCAATAATACAAGCTTTCACTAAAAGAAAAAAACTTCTGGCCCTTCCAACTGCAAAAATAGTCTTCGCTATGTAAATCCCATCAGTGCTGTTTTGTTGAGTCTGCAGCCAGCCAGACTGAAACAATGGCACCCAAAGAGCCCACAACTCCCCGGTTGCATCTTAATGGGCTGTTTGTTAACTTCAAAGCTGACCATTTAAATGCTAACATTATTAGGCAAGTAATCCAAAACATAAGCACCCAGCTTGAATCATTAGCATTTAATTACCTAACATTTTCTCTTGTTTAATCTACAACGCTGTGCAAACTGGTCTTAATTTTTGTTTTGTTTTGCTTTGAACAGTGGAGCACTCACGTTTGTGTCTCCCTGTGTGGAGACCCATAGTCTCACGAAGAAAAAATAATTAAAATATTTCAGCTTGCAAATACATGGGTCTTCTAATGCCACGACCAATGCAGTTTAAAGTTTTCTCATAATGTATTGCATTTATTTCTCTCTATGGACTGGGATCCTTGTTACCTGCTCTGGACAAGGACTGTTGTTAAGAAGTGAAGATTTAGCTGATAGAAAAAGAGTTCAGACTTGTTTCCCCTCTTTCTTTGAGCAAATGGGGGGGGGGGGGGCGAAAGAAGACATTTCTACTGCTTTTTCAAGGTAGTGTAAAGGTCACTGACAATAGCTCCCCTATAGCTGCCAATGTGTGACATTTTGCCTGCATACAACAGAAACATGATAAGCTACAAAAACCCCTCCTTTCTAGATAAAGCTGTTTCTCAAATGTTCCTTCAAATAAAGTACAGCATTTAACTCTTACCTTATGAATCTTACCCAAGACTGTGTCTCCCAGATTACATAAAGATTACACAAGAGATGAAATGACAATATTCATGTAAAATTCATATAAAGAGACCTGGACAGAGACAAACTAATGTCTATAAACTGGTGTTTAAACAGATGACTCAAAGTCACAGTTTTTAACAGCTGAGTTCAAGTCTGGAATACAAGGCTGGATATTCCATCTAAATCAACAGAGAGATGCCCTGTCACCAAAGAATAATCCCCAAATTCCTTTTTTATTACTGAGAGGCTCCTTGCTGTGCATTTCGGAGGCGGTGATAAGCCCCCAGCAGCGCTGGAAGCGCCTGCACTGATGCCAGGCACAGAGCACCTGCAGCCAATAGGCAAAGCTTGCCCCAAAGAATAATTGTTGGAGTTTTTTTTCTGGGCAAAGATTGACATTCAAGGCACTGCAACTAAAATGTGTTCTTATTTATGTCGTTGTTAGAAAACAGAAGCTGTGGGTCTTTAATTCAGTTATACTTTAGCGACTATAACCTGGATAACTATTGCCAGGAACCTAAGCAATTACCTGTTTTGTGAACAGAAAAGAGGTAGAAGATGAGGAAGATGTGATAACCAAGCAATTGTGGTGTATTTTTTGATATTTTTTTTTTCCTCTGCAATTTCTCTTCTGCTATTCATTTATTTTCTTCAGTCCTTCTCTGAGGTCTGGTCTTCATTGTTAAACAAACAATGTTTTCTTACCTTGATATAAGAAGCTTTGGCTATCCCAAAGAAAAAGCATAATGAAAACAGCGTATCAAAGTTTCACATCAAGGTAAATTCACCTAGGCCAACCCTATTCCCCACCTGAAGTTAAGCTTGAAGTAAATTTACCTGGTAGGAAATAAAACACAACTTGTCCTATATTTTTCACCTCAGACTGGCCCATTTGTATTTGTAATTTCCCTGCAGTCAGAAAAAGCAACATTTTTGGCTGTGATGAGAAGCCCTGAAGTAGATGGAAATATCAAACCTCTGTATGCAGGAGAACAAAGATGCCATGAGGCATTTTTACAGATAGATATTACATGGTATTTTCATACAGTCTAACTTCATACAGTCTAAGATTTATATAAACTCTGTAAAACTCTATAGATTCACCAGTACACAATGTTAGCCTGTGAGCACTGCACTATGGTGAAGGATTGGATAAAAGGCTGTTCTCATCTCTGGATGAAGAAAGAAAGCACTGCTAGGAAGATTTACTGTCCAAAAGAGTTATGAGGTGGAGCTGCCAGCTGTTTTTCAAGATCATCCAAAAAAGCGAAAGATGACTGTGACATACTGGAGAAAGAAAAAAAAAGACATTGAAATAAGGGACTGCAGGGCTAGAGGTTGGAAAAGAACTGAGGCAGAAGTAAAGGAAAAAGGATGGGAAAGCACAAGTAAGGATCCTAAGGAATGGGCAGCAAACTGATTGAAGTGCTCCTTGTCCCTGGCTGCCTGTAGACCTTTTCCTTTCTCTCATCCATAACAAGCAATCAAACAAATCCCCCTCTGGTTCTGTAGCAAGTTACTCTGGGTGGCAGTCCCTGTCTGCATTCCCAGACATGGCCTTCTAAAACCTCTGCTGTGGCTTTCCAGGTCAAACTATGGACTAAACTTTGAAAACTTATCTCACACTCTGGTCTTTTGAAACCAGTATGTCCATTTCCATTACACTGACATCTTCAATCCACTCCTTTCTAAACACAGTCGTGGGAATTCTATGAATTGTCTTGTTGAAGTTATGGAGAATGTAATACTGTGCTGCAGTAATGGAGGGTACCAGCAGATGGTGACATATGGAAATCACTATAAGGATTATGTGTAACAAAAGAGTCTTCAGAAGATGCAGACACTCTACACAATTCTGCTTCCATTTCTTGCAATGCTCAGGAAAATAAAAATTCTTCATTATTTCTAACTTGGCCTGCTACAGCTGGTGGCAGCTGTTTGGGGACTTTTTTCTACCACTCAGATAATTTTCTTTGGCATTGATGCCTGAGTAACTGCTGTAAACCATCTTGGAAACTCCTACAGAGTGTGTCTACATTATGCTTTTTTGCAGAGGTTTGGGGTTTTTTTCCTTTGGAGAGGTTATTACCAAGCGCACTGTTTACTGTTCATTGTTGATATCACAGGGGAACCAGAATGCAAAATAGACGGCTGTAATAGCCACGGGGTAGCATACTGGGGGCTAGCAGAGGAGAAATGCTAATTCCCATTGCCATTTCCTGGCCCAGATGGTCAGGAATTCAGTACATGATGGTTTGAAATGCTATTATGAGTACAAGCTAATACTGGTTCCACAGAGGAGACTTTGGCAAATCTATTACTACCTCTTTTAAATTGCACCTCACTAACAATTTAGGGTAGTCATTCATCCAGAGAAAAAAAAAAACAGCTCTGCACTTGCTGAACCCTTCTCTGAGTTGACCTTAGGAGGGAAAAACTTTGCAAAGTCACATTAGTGCTTTTTGTTGGCAAGAATGAACTGTGGATCTGTTCTGCAGAAATCACTTGCTCAAGCAGCAACCTTGTCCTTGTACCCCACACCGGTCTGGCTTATGCTCATTCAGTGAGGAAATGCTTGTGGCCACAGGAGGCGTTACTGCCCCAGCTGTTTATTGTGGCCCATCCATTGGAAGCTTTCACCTCAAAATAGAAAAGGCCATGGGTCTTGCCAATTCACACCTCTCCAGCAGCCCAACCCTTCCTCTGTGGTGGATCAGATGAACAAGGAGGACTGTGAAGTGGGTGCCACTGAGGCACAGGAATGTTCTCTCAGGTCTTGAGGGTGGACAGCTGGAGAGCAGGGTGGGCAACTGGAGGCATCAGTTGCACCCCTGTGGCAAAACTGGTCCCAGTTAATCTGCTGGAGTGTTGGGAGGATGCAGTGGTGCTGCCCATGGGCTTGTTCTTTTGTGTTAGCACCATCTGGTGTCATTCAGAAACAGTGATGAAAACAAAGCAACCATGCTGTGGAAGTTGAACCAATAAGGTTTGCTGAACCAAAGGAAGGTTTGTATTCTTACCAAGCATTATCCTGGGTGTTCAGGCTAGAGAGAAGAAATTGAGGACTGGATAAATAATGGAATGAGACGAAAGCAACTAGAATGGAGACAATTTTATGCTCAGACATGGTCACAGTCATCAGCACACCCAACCCATGTGCAGCCCTAATGTGATTCAGGCTGATCTGAATTTGCTTTGCCCTAGCCAGGCCACCTTTAACTGCCCCAAAACATGGTCCTTTCCCAGTGCCAAGTATATTGGCCCACAGCTGCCAGATGTAAGCAAGAGATATTCACAAAGTTCTTCTCCTGAACATTTCTAAATCATGCAGTGTCCTTCGGGCTACACTTCACTTGGTCAAACTGTGAACAGTGAAAATGTGAACAATGGGTCTCCTCCATTCCTAGGCTGCCCTAGAAGCTGCATGTGTTTCTCCATTCGGGAGCTGGGATGGGCCAACCTCTGCTCCTGTAGTGTTAACTGTAGCTGTTTTATTGTAGAAGGGATCCAGTTTAAAAACATGGTCTGAAAGGCCTCTAAACTGTGAGGAAGTTCAAATGTAGAAGCAAGCACAGTGACCTAAAGCCGTACCTTTTGTTTAGGAATGAATCATTGTCCCGAGCTTTCGCCTGAGTATATAATTTTCCTGTGTCAAAAGCCTGTTCATTTTCCCTTCATGACCATTATAGTTCATTTTGGGGTTGGGGGTTTTTGGCTGCCTTGGGAACAAAGACACATACACACCCAACGTTGTTTGCCTGCAACAGGCACGTCACTGAAGAACGACATAGCCTGTTATGAGGTTACAGAGCATTGCACTGCAGTTATCATGCTGGCCCTCTCAGAATAAATCAGAGAGGAAAGTGTATAGTTAGGAGCCCTGTGTGTATTCAGATGACTGTGTATAGACATTGATGCTGGAAAGCCTTGCAGGATGTGTAGTGTGAGTAGGAGTGTACTCTCCTCTTCAGATTTACTCTTACTTGGTAGGAATTGATTTGATATCAGGGCTGGCTTCAGGCAAAAATAAAGCAAGCAACTGCCTATATGAGGCAGCAGAGCAAGCCTCAGAAGGGCTGAGCAGTGCCCTGTTTGGGTGAAAGAAGCATCACTGGCTGGACTAGGAAGAGTGAAGGTAAATGTGCCTCTGGTGAGAAGTAATAGGCAGTGACAGGCAGGCTGGCTTTGCTAGCTGGGCCTGGCGAGAAAGGAGGCAGCAGAGCAGAGGTAAGGGTGGCAACTGCATTTGCTTCCCTCGTGCCAACACCTGCCTGTTCCGCACGGCCTCACCCGTCTGTCCTACGCTACCTTGCCACTGAAGTTTGCCTCTGCTGCTGACAAGCCATGAGCCAGCCCTGTCCCGCAGGCACAGAGCTGTCCTTTCCTTGAATGTAAAGCTCTGGTTCTCTCCATCCTCACTCGTAACTCCGTGTCTGTGTTGTAAAGGATCAAGCCCCTCAGACCATGTTTTCTTTACCATTCTCATTTTCCCAGCCTCTCCCTCACCCCATTACAGTGCCATCATGACAGCATACTGAGCACAAAAGCAGCAGCTTTCTCTATGCTGCGTCAGGCTTTGTCACTACTGCTTAATTCCTGAGTTCAGAGTGCTGCTGAGGTCCAAAAACCCCTGCCTGCTGTGCTCCTACATCACACAGCGGCTTGACAGGATAAGGGTAGAGTGGGATAATTCTAAGATCAATTGCAGTTCTAAATTAATCCTGCTTTTTCTATCTGTTTCCACAACATGGCCAAGCTGATGTACATGCTCACCACTGACAGAAGGGGGAAGCTCTGGTAAGCTTTCTTCTGACTCCTCCTTTCTCCCCTTTCCACTCCCCATCTCTGTCCCTAGATACCAGATTTCCCTTCTGATTTCCTTACAATGGCTCATCTGATCTCAAATGAAACTGCTTCATATTGTCCCTTTTTGCCATCTTATTGGGCTGGTGTGGCTTGCTGTGTGACTTCCACAAGTATGAGTCACTTCAAAGTAGGCAGCAGGAGGGCATGGCTAGGAGCAGGAGTGATGGAGATATTTGGGAGTGCAGCCGGACCTGCTCCTTCAGAATATCTCAAGAAATACCATAGGGTCAGGTCCTAATTTTGACCTTGCGTTGTACAGAAATTATGTCATTAATTTTGTTTAGTCTGAGCATTTCATAGAACAATAGAGTCACTGAATCAGCTGGGCTGGAACAGACCTCAGGATGTCTTTCAGTCTGCTCAGAGTAAGGTCAAAGGGACCATTAAAGGTCCCTTTGGTCGAATGTGTGCCAATGGACTTCAAGACACCCCATTTTGGTTGTAAGATTTACCTGCTGACACTCTGTAGAGCATAAAAGTACCTAGACTGACATGAAAGGAAGCAAGTGGATTCAGCCTCCCTGCCATCCTATGAAAGATGTCCTCTGTGTAAGTGGCATTCATGGCCTTGTGTTCTCCTTCTGAATCTGCAGGTTTTCAGAAGGGTTCTTTTGGTACACGATTTCTTCTGTAAGGTGTCCCTGGAATGCTGTTTTCCACAGTAACTCCTGGCAGGTTCAGCTGAGAGTGAGCGCAGAGATGTTCTTGCCTCATTAATAGATAAGGCAAAGGATGTCAGGGAAGGGAAGTACTATCTCCATTTTATAAAGGAAAGATTTTCTGCATCTTTTTCCCTTCTCCAGAGTCCCAAAGATCACGTGCAGCAGTGTAGCAATGGGGACATGAACCTCCTGAGGCTCAGCCCAGTGCCTTTCCTGTAAAACTATTTTTCTTCAAAGCTGTCATCTGCGAGGATTTTGTTAGCTGCTCACAGCTCTGAGATTTGTTGGGGACTTTTGCCTAAGCGCATTCTCTTTCTTGAATACAAGAGTGCATTTGTTTCCTTGATCTGCTATCACACAATTTCTTTTTAAACAGAGCTTGCTGTGAAATTTTATGTCAGCCTTTGCATTTGTTCTTGTGCCATGCATGGATTTTTCTTTGCCTGCTGTCCCTCCGCACACTTTATGGAGATTATAGCTGCTCTAGTTTGTCTTATCTCTGCCTTACCCGCCTCATTTTTAAAACCATTTATAATTCCATTAGAAATTTTTCCTTCTACGGCACGGTCAAACATTGATATGAAAGATATTTGAAAGGCTGTTACAAAGCCATCGGATGCCCTGCCTTCTTTTGCCAGCTGTTGGGAACACATGGTGACCAAATGCAGAGTTCATACGGGTGCAATAATGTTCTACCATCTTGACTGGGACATTCCTTTTGTTCACTCTCTGCAAGTTCAAAGGTGAATGAATTATGTTAATCCCATTCTCCTGCACAGTATGAGTTCAGTTTTTCATTGGTTTTTGGTCTTGTTTTTGTTTTTCCATTGGAATTGTGGTTTTGTTTATTTGTTTTCCCTTGTGTTGATGTGCACTGAAATATCCTCCCTGGCTTGTTCAGTATTTCCCTAGATATCATTCTAGCTTTAGCTGCTTGGGTGGGTAATTTCACCCATTCTCTGTTCTTACTGTCACCATTTGAAATATGATGTCCTTTGCCCATCCTCATTCTCTTTGCAACTGGTATATGAAGAGACCCTTTTGACTTCTGCTGTTTAACAAACTTTGTGGGCCTCAGAGCTCTGTGGAATAAAAATGGATGAAAGCTGGGTGTCCTGCTCTGGCAGGGAGGGTTGGGATAGATGATCTTTCAAGGTCCCTTCCAAACCCTAACATTCTGTGATTCTATCTTTGAGGTAATACCTTTCTACTAATGTAGCCCTTAATGTGGAAGAATGAAATACTGGGAGGCAATGTATTTGTTCCCATCTCAAAGTGGGTTTGAGTCAACATTCAGCTTCAAACTCTTGATTTTTCTCAGGACAGTGTTTCTATTGAAAAAAAAGAAGTGATGGGTGTTTCTCCTTGTGCTGTTTCACAGATACCTCCACTCAAAACCAGCCACACTCGCCCATGTGAAATATCTGAGTGGCTCCATCTTCCTGTTCCTGTGGGGAGGCAGAGACATCTGTGTTATGGTTGGAAAGCAAGATGTGTTTTATCTGAGAGATGCATGATTTCATTACCACAAATGAAGAACAGCAACTCCGAATTCATCGGTGTCCATATTTTCTCACCCCGTAACTGTACTATCGGTTCACCTAGAGTGTCCTATTGGAAAACATCTACAGTGCCAACTCTAAACCACTAAATTGCAGGTTATCTTTCAGTGACTTGTCCAAAAAGAGAGGTTCTGCAGTATTTCACTGAGAAGGAATCAGCTGGAGGATCTCCATTTTCTGTAGCCTTAAGAAATGGTGATATATGATCCAGAAACAATAATTCAAGTGCATCACCAGTAGAGACAGTGACACGATCTGGCTTTTCAACCTGGCTGCTTTTTCTGCTCATCCTTCCTGATGCTAATTCTCCAAATTAGCTCTGCAGTGAACGTATTACCACTCTGGTAATATGGCTGCATCTGTACTTCTAATTATCAGAAGGTGTGGCCAAAATATTTCCTGAATCATTGCCTGGTCTCTACGCTAAGGATGTGTGAAAGGACTTTGGAAGGTCAGACACTTTCTGCATAAACAACATCTAATGTCCTAAAATACACTGCCTCTACAGTGAATCTCAAAACTTTTCTTGAGCATTTATGTTAGCAAAATCTAATTGCTTAGAGGCATGTGAAAGGCAAACACAAAGTGGGTTAGAACATCGCCAGCCCTGACTCAATTTTGTATTTAAATTATTATCCTCAGGAAATTTTTACTTAGCGCTACTAATTTTAAATTTAATTTATTAGGAAAGAGGTGGCAAAAAGAAAGAAAGAAATTTATACAGAAAACATTTTAACACCACTGAAGATATGCCGTGACACTGGGATGGAGCAATGTCTGTAGACAGGCAGTGCAAAAATGTCTGAGCACCTTGTTTAGTGCTTGCGGGTACACACTGAATCCTAACTTCTCATGCTTCTGTTTAAATGAGCTATTCCACAGGTCGTATTTCTCATTTTCTGCAGCCAGCTTGTCACTTGGTTAATATTGCAAAGATTTACACTAAATTCATGAATGCCAGTTTGAAGTGTCAAAGCTCCTTTAAAAGCAAAATAAAGTTAACCTGGGCAAAATGAATAATACATATTTTATAGCCAAAAAGAGAGTTTAAGCTTCAGAAGAACTGCTAGTTCCTACAGCCTGTGATTGCAACAATATTTTTTCCTAAGGAACAGAAAGCATTTATACCTTGATATCCAATTCCTTAAGGTATGCCTACACTTATAAATTTAAGCATATTTCTTCTCTGTTCATTGTGTAGTCTCGCAGAAGTTGGGAAAGATGTAAATTTTTGCTTTATACGTGCCAAAGCATTAGCAAACAGTGTCACCCTTAACACTGCTTGTGAAGCAACAGTCCTCAATTTTTCCCCAAAATGGAAAGAAAACACTTTTAAATTGATGCTCCAAACTTTGCTAGAGTTGCTTTTCACAAGAAAACAGCACCTCACTGCTGCAGTCCTTGCTGTTTGTGCTGGATTAGAGTCATAGATGATGTTTGCATGCTGAAGATCCCGAAACCAATTTCCAGATTCTCATTTCTATTTCCAGATATAAGTCTCATTTCCAGATATTAATTACTAATAAAAGATTGTAGCAGCTGTAAAGGAAGACTGCAAAGATTGCAGTTCACTTTTTTCTAATAGATGAAAAGACAGGTAGAAGCTCTTAGCAAACCGGGTCATACAATGCCACTCATGGACAGAAATTGAAATTTTCAGTGATTTGGAAGATATGCAACCCTGTTGTCCTGGGATAACATGACTATGATTCACTGCCTCAAAAGCAATCACAGATCAGCAACTACTTTCTGCCCCCAGCCACTCTATCCCATGTCAGAGTGAAGGTCATAACAATTTTCAGCAGGCTGGTGAATGCCTGGGGATTTTGTGGCTTGTGTTTGTCAGAAGTATGTGAACACAAGTTTGGCATCTAGTTTACAAGTGAACAGGGCTTACATCAGAAGCTCTTATAGCTTAAAAGTAGTTAGGGAAAGCTAAGGCATGAAGGATACGAATGCAGCCCCTCTCTTTGTCTATACTTGTATTTGTAAACTGGAGGTCCCATTAGCAGATTCAATTGTAAAGCTGTCCTGGGCAAAAGGGTCTCAAGTGAGGAAATTTTGCTTAATTCATTGACAATAAACAATAACCTACAATCACAGAGGAAAAAAAATAAAATTGAACACTTACAAACACAGAGGTAAAGCACCTATCCCCAGGCTCAGCTTACCTCATCTTCCCTTGATGAGGTGATGGGCAGCACAGGAGATGAGGGAGCATGGAGTAATGCTCCTCTGCTGCCCTTTGCCACTCACCTGTTTTCCTGCCAGACTGTTTCTGAGTGTCTCTGGACCAGTGTGGGTCCCCCATGTGTGGACTTGCTAATTTCTGCCCTTCACAGAGGGGAAGACTTCAAAGGAAAGAGGGTAGGTAAAAGAGCTGTGAAGCAGCTCCTGCGGAAGGAGACTGTGTCTGGCAGACTGGGAGAGATCTATCGGCAGAGCAAGAGGCCACAGGGATGTGCTGTAGAGGGACTCTTCTGAGGGTGAGGATAAGATTTGTATGAAAGGATGGTGGAGATGCAGATGGCCCAAGAGAAGATTTAGCTGCAGGACTGCTGGTGTGCTTCCTGAGGAGAGAGCTGGTCTTTGTCCTGCTGAGGGAAGATCACCAGGTCTTTGGAAGTGATGGGTGTCTTACTCTATTTCTGGGGAGTTGTGCTAGGCCTTTGGCTGAAGTGCCTGCAGAGCACTGGTGTCCCTGCATGTAGTGCAGGCATGTCCTGTGGGAATGGATTAGCTAACTTGGGGCATTTGAAAGAGCAATCTGTTCTCACATGTCCTGGAGGACACTTACCTCAGTGTATACTACACCATCTTGCACCTTAAGACACGCTAGATACTCCCACTTAATCTGCTCTTAAATTTGTAATTTAATTAGCCAAGTTTTCTGCTTTTCTTTCCCCCCTTCCTCTACAAGAAGTCCTGTGCAATAATAGTACTGCTGCAGAAAGTCAGTGGATGTCCCAAGTCTTAAGCTATCTGTACCTGAAAGATCTCAGAGACTCAAGTGAGGAAATCCCATTGAGCTTAATTGCCCTAAACCTCAACTGAACTGCAAAAAATGTAATTTGGAAAGAAGTAAATTGGAAGCTTCACCAGAACTTTGCCAAAACTTTACTGGTGTCCCATAGGATGGTTGGTACTCTTCTGTAAAAAGAGAAAAGACCCTTTCTCTATTCTTTCTGACATTCTTGTGGCAGAACATAAATCCATGTCCATCCTTTGGTGTAAACATTTGAAATGTTTCCAATGACTTCTTTGAGGTAAATGTGACTATGTACACTCGCCTGCCTCATGAATGTCAACATTCCCTGGTAACCACAGTTTTGTGTTTATTTGCTACCATGTGAAGTGAGCGTTGCTGTGATGAGTAAAAAATATGAGAGTACAGGTAAAAAAAAGGCAGCCCTAGTAGAAGTCAAAAGGAGGAAAGAAGCAGCAGGAATGACCAGCTCTGAATGGAGGGAAGTCCCAGAAAAGCTGACTCCAGAAGCAGCAGGAAGGGGAGCAGGAAGGGGAGCAGAAAGGGGATCTTATTTTATCCCAAATAAACTCTGCAAAGATGTTAGAGGAAGGAAGCAGAGAGTTTTCCAGTTGGACAGCAAACACAACACCCATATTTTCTGCCATGCCATCTGTTTCTGCATCTTGCAGTGTGTATTGCTGCATACAGCTGCTGCCACCAAATGCCCAGCTAATTTTAGGATAGTTATCTGTGCTTGAGCTTGGGTAAGTAGTCTCTCAGCCTTCATTTGTAGGAGATGACACATGAGCTCTCCCACCTGCTGTAGATTCCCTGACAACGTCCCTTGGGAAACCATAAAGGCAGATACGCAGTTGTGGGATGAGAAAGAAGGATCATATAATTAATTAGAAACTGCTAAGTTGTCAGCAGCATTAGCTGTAGCAGTTTGTTTTCAGCCTGGGGAGGGATTGACTTGCAAAATAAATGTAAGAACCCTTTCAACTGGAAGGGTGAAGCATATTCATCAACCTTTGTCCGAAGAAGTGAAGGAGGATACAGTAAAGCTTGTGAACAATACAAAACAGCACAGTTACAGCTCAAAAGAAAAGAACATAGATGTGCCATGTGTGTGGACAATGGACACCCTTACTCATGGGTAGAGAACTTGCTGCTGGAACAACAAGAAGTTGCATCCTGGGGTTGTGCAGATCTGTATGTGTAGGACTGCTGTTTGTTTTCTTGCTTACCCATTGTCTACTGATGTCATAGTGTTGGGTCATAGGCTGGACCTGATGATCTTGGAGGTCTATTTCAGCCTCAGAAATTCTGTGATTCTGTGATATGCTTTGTGTAGGGGATGGAAGGGGAAGGGGAGTTACCTACCTATATTTTCAATGGAGGTGTGAAAGGAGAATGACCTGTACTGGGGAACATGTGAAGGAACGATAAATTAAAGGATAACTCTGCCATGATTTGATGTGTGGATGAATACCAGTATTTCTGCAGATTTCTGAACCTTTGGATTGGGAAGAGCCTGAAAAGGAGACATTTAAACCCAAGACAAAAAACTGGTAGTCAAAGAATTTGGAGGGAAGTGAATGGAGAGCAAAATACTGAACTGCCTATAGACCAATAAGTTCTAAATTGGTGTGCCTGCAGAAAAAAAAAGAAGGCTATGTCATAGTACCTTCATGAAAATCACCTTTTGATGGAAGCTGAGGTTCAAGTTAAATAAACAAGAGTCTGTGTTAAGAAAGAAAAAGTATGTTACTAAGAATATATTGTACTGTAAACTCAGAGTTTACCTTCACCTTGAACACTGTTTACAATTCCGGGCACAACACTCCAAAAAGGGTAATGCTAGAAAGCAAATGGGTCCAGAGAAGGGCAAGAAAAAAGTATCAGAGGAATAGCAAGATGTCTACTGTGTGCAAGGTGATTATAAAAGCTGAATGCTTTATAGAGAAACAAATAAATTTTGACATAGCAGAAATACATCCAATACCAAGTAGAACAGAGAAGGTCATAGAGGGGCACCTGTTTGCTTCCATAATAGAAAAATACAGAGACACCATAAGGTGAAAAGGGAACCAATTTAAACTGTTAAAAAGATGGTTTTGGAAGCATAAATAGCATGCAACTCTGTACTAACTGCTGTAAAACACAACTAAAATAAATGGATTCCAAAGAGGACTTAATACCAGATCTCCAATGGCATTTAGGTGGCCAACTCCTACTGAAGTGTGTGTAGTAACCTCAATTAGCTATGAGCTCAGTTTTGGGAGGTCCTGAACACCCTGGCTGTAATCCAGCAAGACACATGCTTTGCTCTCAGCAGGTGAAGTGTCCCTGGTAAATGCAGCAGAAATGATACCCCTGAAGTTAAGCACACACTCATATTCTTTGCTGGACTGGTATAAGGATGTCCAGTATGGAGATTTCCATAAATAAAATGCCCACAATTATTTATCCCAGGGGAAAAAATTGCTTCATTGAGGAACAAATACCCAGCAATTTACATACTTTAAACAGTAACAATAGCACTCATATAATAATGTATGAGGGCTGACTCAGATATAAGGAAGAATTGAGCACCAGCTGGAAATACATGCTGGTTGTTTATACCACTGAGAAGAAAGATGTTACATAAAAAAAAACCAAACCCCAACAACTTTGAGTTTAAAGCTGCATTTCACTGTCTGACACTCTATTTTGGAAGAAATTAATAGTCTCTTGTCAGTATGCCTTAGTGGAAAAAAAAAGTCAAACAAAAAGAGAAGCATATTTTTAAAAATACACCCACACCTAGAATATTTAGAGAGTGAAATACATGAATCAAATACAGTAAATAGTTTAGAAGACTTGAAGTTCTGTTTCATTGTTGTAGAGAGCTTATGATTATTTACGTGGTATGTGCTCCTTGGTGGCAAAATGAAGAGCCCTTCCTCCACTACCCTTCAGCCCTTTTTGCCTGCTCCCACGCTCATTGAGATGTGCCAGCACAAATGCTTGTGGGATCATTTTGTGGACCAAAATAGGGAGATCTGCGTTAAAAAGCAAATAAACAATGAAAAACCAAGGACAAAAGCCTTTCTTTTCTGGAGCTTTACTTTTTGCCTGGACTGTATCAATGGTCTGAGACACAGAGTCTTCCACAAACAATTGCATTGCCTCCGTCAAGGAGACAGCAAACTGCTGTGGAGGGGTGGCAGCTGGGTCAGGGCAGTGCAGGGAAACTTTCCAAGGCAGTTTTGTCAGCAAAAATAATATATATTGTCCCACAAGTCTCTGCAGTCAGAGTTACAGCAGGATTTAATCCCAAAGTTGATATTCTTCCCACCTCTCTGGCATTGCACTTTTATACATATATATAAATACATATGAAAATACTACATGTCTGTATCTCTGCATTTGGAAAATACAAAGTTAATGTCTCATTAAGATGTGAGCTTTATTTTGAGACAAAAAAAAACAAGGCCACACAAAAAACCTTCCCAAAAAACCAAAGAAACAAAATGACACAGGCAAACTGATGTGTTTGGAGACATTTAAAAATGCTTGGGAAAACACAAGTCAAAGACCTCTACAGGAGAGTCCTAGCTGCCTGCCACACAAACATTCCTCATCGTGAGTGGATGCTTAAGCATGGATCCACAGCCCATAAGCATGGGCAGAGAAGCAGATGTCAGGTCACTCTATTAATCTGGAGAATTCAAGTGATCCCAAACATGAGGTATTCAAAAAAGGCCTAGATGAGGCACTTCAGGACATGCTCTGGTGGGATGGTGAGGTGGGTTTTTTGTGTAGGGTATGTATTTATTTATTTATTTATTTATTTATTTATTTTGTTGTTGTTGTTGTTGTTTAGTTTTGGGGTTTTTTTTTGCTGATGGTTGGACATGGTGATCCTAGAGGTCTTTTCCAACTGTGACTATTCTGTGATTCTGTGATTTCATTCTGCTTTTACCTCCATGCTCTGAAACTGTATGGTAATGGAGTGAAGACCCAATGGCTCCATCTTAGGGCTGAGAAATCTGCAGGCAGACCTAATTGGGTGTTAGACATTTTCTGCCAGCTCCTGTGTGCTTGCACCTAACCACTCACTCTTCCCTGCTTGCTGAGGTACGTTCACAGTCTGTCAGCAAGGTGCTTTGTAGAGCTTGTGTGCGCTGAGCTGCAGAATCAGTCTGTGTACAGCCATTCTCCCTACCCCCGCGATAACTGGCAAAACAACTTGCCCAAGAAGATGAAAGAATTGATGGATCTAGAAACAGAACTTGGGTCTCCAGGCTCCAAGATAGCAAACTATGTGCTGCCCCGTGCCAGTCACTGGAATGTCTCCTGAGTAAAGTTTTCCTGAGACTTGATGAAAATTGCACCCTCCTTTAAACTTTTAAATGCCCTGAACTTTAATGTGGTTAAGGGTTTTCAGTGGTTTTTTTTTTTCCACATTCTAAGTCTTCTTAATAGTTTTTTACCTGAAGAGCTTCATTAGCATTCACCTGTCTGAAAATGATTGGGGAACAGAAATGCAAATTACTCCCAGACAATGCAAATATGTGGCATTTTGCAAATGAACCTTGCAAGGCTTATGCACATGTTAGAGCATATTCCTGACGCAGGCACTACAGTCAGTGAAGCTGGTGATGACCATAATATGTTATATTGTATGTCAGAGGTTCATTCTTCTTGCCTTTTTTCTCTTTATCTCAGCAGGTGCTCTTTTCTACCACCTTCTCCTTTCTTCTTCTCTCCTGACCAGTGACACCACCAGTTGGAAGCAGCTGGTTGGTTTGCTGTCTTGTGTCAGATGTGTCAGAAATGCTGAGTTGCAGGTAGCATCTCACTTCACTCCGGGGAAATGTGTTGAATACCCAGAGACTGGGTTTGGCCCCTGAACTTCTGTACTGTGTAGTATTTAGCTTTGCTTTTTCTCACTTCTCTATGCAAGTAACAGCAGTCTTGGGGGGGCATCCTGTGAAGTTCATGATATGAGAGCTGCCCCCATTTTTCCTGCCTTCAGACTGCCCTTTGTTCTGCACTCACACCTCAGAATTAAAATTACATTGCTTCAGTGCTTCAAATATGAGAGACATTCCACAGACAAAGGAATGAGCAGCTGTTCCCTGGAAAAACTTCAAACAAACCCCATGGGTACCCATCCCCCACTGAAGGGGCAATCTTCGGATACCATTATGCACTGACATAGAAAAACAAGGAACATATCGATTTTACCTGCCAATAAAATTTATATCCAGCCACAGCCCTACCTGACCACTGTTAGGTACTCTTATTGTATTCTGCACTGGACAGCAGAAATGGGACAGGGGGATAACAAATGGGTTAACGAAGGTTTGCAAAATCACAGAGGCTGTGGATAAATAAGATGGACGCAGAACTGCAAACGACCAAATTTGCGATACTTGAACTAAGGAGCACTCCTGGAATGTTAGTAGGAGATGGGCTTAAGACAGATGAAGTACTTCTTATACAGCAATAAAGACCTTCTGGAATTTGTTGCTACAGAGGCTGTAGAGGCAGATATTTTCAATGGGTTCAAAAGGGGTGAGTGATTCATGGACCACAGGGCCATAAACAGCTGCTAAGAGAACAGGCAGGGATGCACCCTCTGACACTTGCTGCAACAACTGTGGAAGCTGAGGAGTAGGATAGGAGGGAATGGACTGCAGATAGTGGTCAGGCTTGAGTGTATTCCCTAAACAACACTGACACTGGATTTTGTCCTGACAGATCTAAGGGGAACAGTTCACTCCGTCCCCCACTTGGGCCCCCTTGTGGGGCCAACCCTTCAAGGTTGTCTTTGAAGTTCTTCTCATCTTGACATAACACAGTCTTTTTCCACCTTTTCCTCTCTGTAAACGTTCCTGACTGATACAATGGGTCAATATATCTGTGTTGCCACCCTGAGTGCCTCAGTCTCACTTTTTAAGTACATAGGAGTATCCTTAAAAGACTGGTAGAAGAGGGTTCACAAGTGTAGCTTGAGCAGTACTCCCCCAATTTCTGCAAAATGGGTTGCAGCGTCTCTATGTACTTGCTGCTTCTCCAGGGATGGACAAAGATTATGAATTAAGACTTTAGAAAAAACCACATGTAAATACCACTTCCCAGAATCTTCATTTCTGCTTCTAAAACAGCATCATCCTCTACAAACTCATGAAAACTTTTCACACACTAATACTTACAAAGTTGACTCAAATCTTCCAGGATGATGTAATGTATACACCTAGAATGTCCCCATAAATAGACCCATCAAAATATTTTGATTTTACACATATTCTTCTTGCAAAGTGATATCCCAGGCAGCCAGTGCTGTCATTTTGAAGCTGAATAATCATTGTGCGGAAATAAGAGCTTTTGGAGATATTCAATAAAGGGTAGAAATTTTCAGTTCCGGTATTTTTTCACACAGCATCTCTGACTTCTCAGAAGCAAACCTCAAGGGAGACCTACAAATCCCTTCAATAATAAGTTTAGAATTAAAATTTGTAACTCCTCTGGATACTAAAAAGGGGGATAATGAAGATATTACATCATGTGCCATTACAATTTGTCATCTAACCCTATTCTCGTGGACATGAATCATTTCTTTTCTGTGTCTGTTCCATAAGATCTGTCAACTCTCACCCTGCTAATATGTATCACATCACCAGCAGTGCTTTCCTCTTAAGTGATCTAATCAATTAGCAAAATCAGATTAAGCTACAAGCAAATATATCTAATTTGGTTTTAGCTTTCTTCTTACCAGACCTCATCAAAGAATCCCAAAGTCTGTACTTACTTTTTTTTTTTCTCTAATTGTTTTGTAAATCTAATAAAAGACAAAAGTTCTTGAAGGCTTACATCTTAACAAAATGCTGGGGAAGGTTGTCAGGATTAGCAATTACATTTTGAAAACAGTGTGGAGATGTAGGAAGCAGGGAATAAAATGGCCTTTTTTTCAGATTACATTGATGTGGAATTTCTTATGGTGCATCAGCATCAAGAAATTACATTTCCATGTTTGGCTTTTTCATGACAGTAGGAAAATGACTTATTCTGCCTCCTGATTTGTCATCTTTGCCGGGACTGCCAGTTGTATTGATTCTCATAGGCAACTCTCCACTGGCACAAGCAATTCAGTTAAAGGTTATTACAAATGCCTGTTAACCAGTAAAAGGTTCTGGTAACTAGTAATTACCTATACTGAAATATATAGCAGAAAAGAAATTATATTCTAGTGTAGTTTCCACCTCAGGTGCTATATTCCATAGATAATGTTTCTGTGACTTAGAATTTAGAACTCTAAGTGATGTATAAACCAGTGTAAATAAAATCTTCATGCAGAATATCTTGAAGTTGAAAGACACCTTTTGAATGTTTCACTTCATTAGGCTTTGGATCAGGTTTGGTGATCATTAAGAAATAAACCTTTTAGATATGTGCACATATGAACTGAGTTGTTGTATAGCCACTGCTTCTTGGTCTTTCATCTGAAAAAGCAGAGTGAACTGGGGCAAAGATGGAGTTTGGTTTTTTTTTTTACATTGCAGAAATAACTTCCAGCATTACCTCTATTAGCATGAGCAATATGGGAAGAGATTTCATTATGAAAAAGGTCACAGATCACTGTTTTTAAGTGAAAGACCTCCCTTGGCAATGTAGCCTGCATATCATTGTGATGCTTCTAAAGAATATATTTAAAGGAGTGACTCTTTACTCTTGTCCAGTCTGCTTTGGGAAAGAGAACAGTAGCAAGGGAGAGAGAGGAAGAGGAGAAAAAAACCCCAACACTATACCAAACACCTTAATATTATCTCTTTGTTTTTTCTTATTGTGTTCTTATGCATTTACTTTGAAACTCCCTGTTAGACTGTGGATTAATGAATGTTTTTTGACAAAATCAATGAAAATAAAGTAAGAGCAGGAACATGCATGGGGGGGGGGGTTGGGGGGGTGTTATGCTGACAGTTTCCCAACATGCAGAGGAGGTTGTTGTGTGTGTGGTTCTGTACAACATACTTTTCATTGCTATCACAGTGAGCCAAGGGTGATCATGCTCCAGGAGAATCGGTACAGAAGAATTCTTGCCTATCAATTAGAGATGTCTCCACTCATATGATATAAAAGTTGTGAGATTTTTTTGTGTGATGGTATGATGAGATCTTCTGCTATCATATCATTCTTTCATTGCAGGTGCCTGTGAAATATCCTTAAAGGTTTACATGAAGCTGGGTTTTGCTCTAAGTGACTGCCTTGGTCCTGAGTGTTCCTCCACATTCTGCAAAGTGAAGACATTTAGCCCTTCACTCTACGAATTACCAGCAGCCTTTCACCCAGCTTGCATTTAATTACCGTGCAAGTCTTTTCCTGTGGGTCTCTGGACCTCATTCTGTGCTGGTATTCCTCCTTGTGGAACAATTTGCATAATGCAAAGTATCAGAAAGTGTCGTTTGGATTTAGTTTGCTTCTGTTGACGTGTAAATAGCCACTCAGGATATAAGGCACAGGGTATTCTCTGTTCCTTCCTCACTTTGATTTGGAACCTCAGCGGCTCTTTCAGGCAGATGGAGCAACATTTTCCATGAGAGAAACTGAAGGGCAAAAAACCACCACAAATGTCTCCATAAGGCTTTTACAGTATGTGAGGCAACTGGAATTTTTCATAAAGGAGTAATTACACTGAAGCACAAACTCAATATGAGCAAAATCTCCATGCAGGATCTATTCTCTCTACCACATTTGTTACTTCCATTTGCCACATCCAAACCAGAAACTGGAGATCTTTGGTGCAAAACTCATTTGCTCTGTGAAAGGATGTTGTAATTTATTATTATTTTTTTAATTTTAGATCTGCTTTTATTAGTTGTTATGGGGACATAATAATCCCTTTTACAGTTTGTAAAGGACAGGCAGAGAAAGGAATTGCTGAGAAGGACTCAATTTCTGTCATCATAGTTGAATGGACTTGCTTTCTCCAGTAGCTACTCCACATCAACTGCTTGCCAAAGAGCCTGTCTTCCCTTCATTACAATTTTCTAAATCTGCTCCTTATCTCCTGAATTCTCTGGCATTTTATCTGGAGGACATATCAGTTCAAGGCAAGGAATAAGACTGTAGAACTTTCTCTTCCTGAAGAAATTTAACCTCTGTGCTGGATTGACACGTCTGTGCTCTTAAAACCATTTTATATCTAAACCATGTCCAATTCAAATCCCTGAAGCCTCAGTATTTCATTCCTAAAGGAAGGGGGGCAATTTGCATCTAATTCTGAGGGGAAGAGGGGGTGGAATGGTGCCGAGAAAGATGCCAATTATGAACAGGACAAGCTGTTTTTCACCTGCTTGTTGAGGCACATGCATAGGCAAATCCTTAACTGCTGTAAATCAGAGTAATTCCTCTCACATCCAGAGAACTATCTGCATTTTCATTATCTGGATCTTTATTTTCAGGTACTGAGTGCATTACACAATTTCCTGTGTGAGGTAATTTGCATTCAGGCGCGCTCCAGCTGCACAGTTCTATAATGTTTATACGCCTGTCATTATAAAATGCTGAGTGAACAATAACAAGGACTAAACAGGAGCATACAAAGAGGAGAAAAGGTTCAGGATGAAGTGCAGATATTCAATGTGTTAAACTGCTTTGTTATAATTTTCAGTTTTTTCTTAGCTAAACATAGGCAGCAAAGCTGCTGCTGTGGAAAAGACATCGTCACTCCAACAACTGTAAGAAATAAAAAAAATAAAGCTATGGCACAGCTGTTTTTTCTTGCTGTAAGGGCTGAAAGAAAAACACACTTTGAGGCTAAGCTTTTCAGTGTAGAGTGAGTGAAAAAAAAGGAGCCAAGGACAGTACAGGAAAACCTCAGTGTGTGCAACATGGTTAACCCTGAAGGAAAAAGATGTTCGCTGCAGCCCACCTAGTCCATGTGTTTTACTTAAAAGCCAAAACAACTGACAGGAGAGGAAATGGGAGGCAAAAGTGCAAGTGTTGGAAAGACCCAGTGAAAGTAGGCCTTGAGATGAGAATGGGAGAGAAACAAAGGAAGAGGGAAGCAGCACTAGGAAACATTCTGTTCCTTTATGCAGACAGCCACTTGTTGTCTCCCTCTCTGCCAGGGTCTGAGGCATGCTGAATTCTGGCCATCAAAACAGCCTAATCAAAAACTTTCAGAGACATCAGATGATGTCACCCTGCGGGCTACTGGTCTTAGGTGGGATTTTATGAAGCTTTCATTTGAAAGCCACTGCCAATGACACATAACGAGTTAACAGGAGTCATCATTTAGAGCTTCAAGTGATTTTAACACCCAGGTTATGAAGTTTGCTAGAGAAAAGCATTATTAACCATTCATGCAGTCACACTGTCTTGTGTCCTTCAGTGAGATGATGAAGGGCTAGCAGCTGTTAGTGCAGCCCTTAATACAAGCAAAGTTGCTTTTCAGAAATAAAATATTAGGTAGCACTTACACTTTGTTAAAAAGTGTTAACCTTGAAAAACAGATCAGTCCTTCGGAGTGGTGAGGACCCAAGCACAAATAATGTTGGCTGTCCAGAGAGCTCTCTTACTCTTTACTATCCAGATTGCAACATTGATGCCCTCCAGTGAGGGAGCAGGAGTAGGCTCTGCCATTCAGTTAACCAGTTGCAAACTCATGTAAACAAGAACATGTTGTTTGAGAACAGCTCATATTCTGGGAATTACTCATACAAGATATTTATGGACAACAAATGCTGCAAAACAAAACCAGATTACTAAACTAAAATGCATGCAATTCTGCAGGAAAATATACATATGTGTAAAAATTCAAAATGGTTGAGAATTGCTGAATTCTGAATCTGAATTACTACTTAGAATAAATCTAAGTAATTTTAAGAAAATAAAATATTTTAAAGAAGCTAATGCACATTCTTTAAATAAACATTTAAGGTCCAGTTCCAGCTGACCCTAGGGAGCATGCCTTCGAGCAAAGCAGGTTCAACCAGAGTCAGCCAAATAGACATTAAATATTAATAGACATTACACATTGCTGAGGCACTACAAAGGGTTTAGGCACAGGAAGATGAACAAAATGCATCTAAATAAATGGATTACGCAGTATAATGGGTCTATGTCTGAGCTCAGAGATGTTTTGTTCAGCCTTAGATCCAGCTAGCACCAGAACTAGGAGCAGTAGTCCTGAATCAATATATCACTAAGGGCAGACAAATAGATGCCGTGGATTGACACAGCCATAGAGCTTTCTGATCCCACATACTGTCCTCACATGGAGTGGCACTGTACCCTATGAACATGGCACTTTGAATCAACAACAGTTGAAGGGGTAGAAGTGCAGAACATCAGGGCAATAACAAGGCTTTCCACTGTGCCTTGAAGTACCTCTGGGTTCACCCTTCATCTGCTCGGCACACTGGTGTCACTGAAAAAAAACCCAAGATTTTTTTAAACTTGTGCAGTATTGCAATGAGGCTTACTGGTTCTTTTCCCATAGCTTTTGGAAATTAGGAACTCTAAACTCTCCACACAGACAGGAGCTGATAGAAGCTTCCCCTGTGTCCACTGGGGCCAATGCCAGACAGCTCCAAGATGAACCTGTTGCTGGCCAAGGCCGAGCCCTTCAGCAGTGGTGGTAGCACCTTTGTGATAACATATTTAAGAAGGAGGAAAAGAACTGCTGTGGACAGCTGCGGAACAGCAGTGGGAGAAAGGAATGAGAACACAGGAGAGAAACAACCCTGCAGATACCAAGGGTAGTGAAGGAGGAGGGGATGTGTTCCAGGAGTCAGGGCAGAGATTTCCCTACAGCCCATGGTGAAGACCATGGCGAGACAGGCTATCCCCCTGAAGCTCATGGAGGTCCATGGTGTAGCAAAATCCACCTGCAGCCCATAGAGGACCTCACATTGGAGAAAATGGGATGCCTGAAGGAGGTTGTGACACATTGGGCAGACCACACTGGAGCAGGCTTTGTGTAGGATCTGTGAACATGTGGACAGAGGAGCCCATGCTGAAGTAGGTTTGTAGGCAGGACTCATGACCCTGAGGGAGACACATACTGAAGCAGTATTGTCCTGAAGAACTACACCCTGTGGAAGGGCCCCATGTTAGAGCTGTTTGAGAAGAACTGCAGCCCCCAGGAAAGATTCACATAGGAGGAATTAGTGTAAGACTGCCTCCCATGGAAGGGACCCCATACTGGGCCAAGGGAAGAGTGTGAGGAGTCCTCTCCCTTTGAGGAGGAAGGAGCAGCAGAGACAATGTGTGATGAACTGACCACAGCCTCCATTCTCCATCCTCCCCATGCTGCTGGTGGGGAGGATATAGAGAAAAAAAGGGGCAAAGATGAGCCCAGCAAGAAGGGAGGGGTGAGGGGAAGATGCTTTAAGATTTTATTTTATTTTTCATCACCCTACTCTGATTTTGATGGGCAATAAACTAATTTCCCTAAGTTGAGTCTGTTTTGCCCATGACAGTAATTGGTGAGTGATCCCTCCCTGTCCTTCTCTTGACCCACAAGCCTTTCATTATGTCTCTTCTGTTCAGGAGAGGGATTGATAGAGCAGCTTGGTGGGCCAAGGTCCACCAACACTCTACACACCCACACCCACATTCTCTAGAACTGGGGCATTTACAGTGGGATAATTCTACTCCAGTCATCTTTGAAGACATAAGAATTGACCAGAAGAACAGAAAGCTCAGCCCTAGCAACTCCAAACATGCTTTATGTTATAGAGGGAAAATAAAAGTTTGAAACCCTAACCTCAGAACTGTCTCGATTTCTAAGGAACCAACCAAAAAACCCGAGATATTCCAGATGTTATACAACTTTGGGATTCAGATTCAAATTCCACAGTATCAAGCCACTTTTAAAAATAAATATGAAATGTGGTACAGATTTGGACAATTTAATCCACTGAATTCTACTCATATCCACTATAGACAAGTTGTTTTGTTATTCTCATCAGTAATAACTTTTGTAACTGGATATGCTGTGAAATTCAGCTTTTCTTAATAGCTCCATCTATTTCCAGTTTCTCTGTTCTCTTTTTGATGGTCAAATTATCTCATATTCATCTGGACTTTGTCAATGCAAAGCTGTTCTTATTACTAGCCTTTGTTGTTTCCTGACTTGATTTTCAGTCAAATTCCTTTCTTCTAAGTATGTATCATTAACATACTTGATTAACTTATTAAGCAATGCAGCACAAGCTCATTATGTGTTTGTCTGATGTGATTTAACTTTCATTTGTAGTGAGTTCATTGCAACAGAAATGCTGTATGATGCACAGGCAGTGCAGGGTACTGCATCTCTCCCGGTCAAGCAGTGGTTCAAACCCAGTCTCCTCAGTAGCAGCTTTAATTATCACTCTCTGACAGTTTTGGAGAAGCATTATTTGGTTGTTGCCTCATAAAACTAGGAGCTGTTTGTGCAAAGGCTGTTGCAAAAAGTGAATCACAGAAAAGGTGCTTTCTTCTAATATTGTATGAGGAACTTTAACAAAGAAAACTGTTATTCCCCTTGGCTTTTCTTATATCTTCCTTTTCTTTTTACTGCACTGTAAAATTTGTGCTGTGAACTTCTTCCTGCCTTCCCTGTGCTTATCTTCTGCTAAAGCAACTGTAAGTCTGTTTATGCCACAGTCTGACCCTGGGCAAGTCACTGTGTGAGTCCACATCCTTTCTCCAGCTGCCACAGTGCCAGCTGAAAAGGTTACCAGCCCGACCCATCCTTGCCAGGAGCAATCCAGCCTGAGCTGCTTTTGGGAATGGACTTGAATCCAACTGGCTTAGTGGAGATTTACTCACTACCCTCTTAAGCAAGGCCCACTTGTTTAGGCTGAAAGGGGTTGGGGAGCTTTGCCATGAGCAGCTGAGGTAGCCTGGAGGAGCAGTAGCTTCTGCTGGGAGAGTGGCTATTAGCCCCAGGCACTGAGTAAGCTGCAGTAGCTCCTGTCAGCTTAGGTGTGGGTAAAAGATGACACATATCCACACTCTTTTGGTCAGCATACTTTGTTTCTCACTTCTGTAACATGGGCTTGATACCGTTCCCTGCATTTTATGCAAGGCTGAGTTCATCAACGTGTGCAAACTACCCCAAGAACAAGGGTAGAAAGCATAAAGTCAAAGCTTGGTTACAAATTGGTATGTCAGATGCTAACAGAGAGGTGGTGATGGGCATAGCTACTGCATTTTAGCCATGAAACTAAGTAAACAGTTTGTTTCCATGCCAACTATTGATGACAGATAAGAATTGCATCTCCCAGTGTCCCTGGAGAAAAGGCCTCATGTAGCTGCCCATCTCTGCATGCCATTATACATGACACTCTAGGTTACTGTAACCCCTTCTACCCCTACTCCCAGATAGGTCATTTTTACCTTCTAGGCTCATCTCTGTTTTCTTGTCCATGCAAACTGAGATGGGATTTTTACTCTGTTAGAGAGAAAGGGAATGGGCACCCACGTCTGCCTGTTTACTGCACAAGACAGATTGCTGGGCTCCTGTGACAAGAAAAGTCCTGGGGGAAAAGAGTTTTCTCTATCTCACCATGGTGCCTCTCTGTGTGGATGGTCAGGTCAGATCAAAATGTGGTTCTTCATGATCAGCACTTCTGTTGGTGCCTCACCTGTGAAGCAGCCCCAGGGCTCCTGAATACACTTGTCCATCACACCACCCTACAGGCACAACACTGGTGCACAGTTCCCGGCATATCAGTTGTTCCCTGTCTGCACTGGAAAAGCTGTTTCATTGCAATGGAGGGGTGTCCTGCAAGCAGTGTAAAGTAGGCCTGTTAGATCTGGTTTCCGATGTGGGAATTTGCAATTAAGTCAAAAGTGCAATTTCTCTGCGGTGTCCGTGTACTGAGAAAAGCAGTAATATTCCTGGGAATAAAGTAACTCACTGTGATATTCTCAGGAAGACAGCAAAAATGGTATGTCTATGCTAGGAGGGCTGGGACACACTGTCTACATTAATTAAGAACTGAAATTGATACTCTCCAGTAGAGATCCCTGTTTCAAGATTTTCTCGGCTCCAGTTCACAGGATCATAAAGAATCTAAGAATTACTTTTGTAAAGAAACTATTCAGACATTATTTCAAAAAAAAAAAAAAAAAGATGCATCAATGTAGAAGGTGACACTGTCCCTTTGCTGTCTCATAGATAAAATAGACCTCATTCTCTTGGAAGAACATTTTTCTCCTTCGGAAGAAATAGTGAGGAAATGTATCTGGCCTGTACTGTGTGGGAAATCAGTGCCAATGATTGCCACTGTCCCTGCTGGCTTTCAGCTTGTCAGTCCCTGCAGCTGGTAGTCTGAGGTCTTGCACAAGTACTAAACTAGCCCTTAAAATAGTGTAGAGCAGTTGTATATGACATGCACCACAGGACAACCTGCCTCTGTGAGCGGCAGATTTTCAATTTGCAATTTGTCCTTTGTAAAGAATCACACTTTCTTCTAGAACAAATGAGGGGAAAAAATTCCTGTGTTCATCAAACTGTTGGAGCTACATGACAACAAACAAGAAGTCCAGAAACCATAGAAAAGAGGAGGTAATCCATAACACTGCATAATGAATTATTTTTGTAAAAACACATTCTTTAAAATCTTGAAGTGTTTATAATCTTCTGGTGGCCTATTAATAAAATGCAGTCAAAATGAAATTATTAACTCTTTAAAATATGACAGTAGGTAAGATGAAATTTTCCACAGGATAAGGGCATGCATCTCTTTGCCTTCCGTTCCTTTAGAAACACTGAATAAACCTAAACTTTTAATTTAAACTGAAGGTATGTACAATAGTGTATGGGATGGTAATTAGTTCTATACAGCAGGAAAAATGTTAGCAGAGGAGCCATAGAATCTAAAAATAAAACTATTCCAGCGGTTTAGCAGATTGGCTAAACGGCCCAGTTCCCGAAGGCAGGAAGTATCAAGAAATCCAAGTATTTCTCAGTGCTTCATGATCTTTTTCCATTGCCTATCACAACATTTTTTTTCTTTAAAATAAAGCCCAATTGGTTTTCAATACACAGTCATTGCTTCACATGCCAACACCATCATCTATTAGAGGAATAGTAAGGCAATAAAATAATCTCACAGAAGCAAGAAAACCCGTAATTGCAGATTAAACCTCTATGGTTTAATGTAAAGGGCACCACAGGAAGACATTAATGTGGAACCTAATTTTGGAAACATAATGATAATGATTATTTCCCAACAGCTAATAAGAATAATCAGCACTTACAGTAGTGTCTTGCCTTCTCTATGATCTGGATGCAGTCAGTACCACTGAAGAGAAGCTACCTTTTGGATGAATGAGGAAAGGGGGAGAAAAGCAGGTCTGTGACATGCTGCAGGGGAGTGTTTCACACAGCCCTATCCTCCAATTGTCATGAATAGGCCAGGGGTGTTTATGTGTGTGGGGTCTGAGCTTGGGGAGCCAAGCTAAAGCAGTACTGAGTATTTTAGAAAAGCTCAGGCTGCTATCTACCTACAGTGAAAGGAGCTGGGTGTATGGAGTCTTTATAACCTTTTAATTCCATTTGTGCTTGAGGAACTTTTTCATTTTGTTTTTAGTTAATTTTTCAGTTTTTATTATGCTATGTAAATACTGAAAATAGCTCATATTATTGATTTGGTAGTAATATAACACTAAAAGTGATGTAAATTTAAATAGAATTGTGTAATAAAGATGTAGAAGTTCTTCTTAAGTTTCACATGAATATATATGTTGAGCTAGTCCAAAGGTTCAGGAAGGTAATCATATCTAATGCTGCTACTTCCTCAAGGCTACGAAAGCTGTTATGCATCAATCATAGACTGAGTCAAAAACTGAGTTCTCAAAACAGATACAGTGGATTAGAGGGTGATGCTGGTCGTCACTAAACCACCATACCTGAATTTTCAAGCTGTAGTTCCCCCTACACTTTAAATTGCCTCCAGCCAGCAGCGTTGCTACAGCAAAGCTACCCTGCACCCTCTGCAGCTTCACTCCCCCTCCGTGCTGCCATCAGGTTCTGCTTGGGGATGAGGCCATGTAAGTGTTGATGTGACTGGAGGGGAATAAGACCAGGAACTCAAGCAGGTTAAAATTAACCATTTTTTTCTCTTCTCCTGCTCTGGGTTAGTTTCACCCAGGATCCGTTCCCCACTCAATACCACTGTGTGTCTTCATTAGCACTGATGTTCTCTCCACAGAGAGGAAAGAGCTGTGCAGCCACCAGCTGCCTGAGTCAGGGGAGAGCAGGACTGTTTCCTTTGGCAGCTGTGTTCAGTGTGCAGCACCGTGGCTGCCACCACCTGGCATCTGCTCTTCCCCTGGGAGCTGAGCTGACTGCAGGTGGCAGAGTCACCGTGGTGACCTAGTTAACCAGGATCTTGGCCCAGATACCAGATCAGTTTTCCATCCCTGGAGAGCCCAGTTTCAATATGAGGCAGGTAAAAATGGAAATGGGTCTGTTCATTTCATTGTAACCCCTCTAACAGGTCATGGGCCACAGTTTGGCCCAGAAAGCAGCTTCTCTTCAGTTGCTGTCTACATAATCCCATATAGATGGTCACAAACCACCTTCTCCTGTCCTCTGCAATAATCAGATAATAGTCAGCTTTGGTCCTGCAAAGGTTAGTTGCATGGCTGTGCTCAAGCCAGTAAGTTATACTGACAGCAGCTCTGCAGTATGTGCTAACGCAGCTAATCAGTGTGTGCTCCATCAAGGGGGAGCACGGGCAGAGTCAGGCCATAAATAATGACATCTGTCTGGTCAACACGTGCTCAGGGTGGTAAGGCAGGTTATGAATCAATTGGTGTGATAGACACTGGCACAAGCAAACTCTTCTGGTACCCACTGACTCTGAACTGTCTAATGCCATGGGGATGAGATTGAGTTATTGCACTTGCAGGTGTTAATCTGGGGCTCAGATGAATTGAGTAACTTCATAACTAAGGGCTTGGAAACTTCCAGTTTACTGTTCATTCTTTCCCTGCTATAAAATGGCTTTTTTTGATGTTGTTGGTTGGTTTGTTTGTTTGTTTTTGTTTGGGGGGGGGGGGGTGTGAGTTCAAACCAGAATGAACTAAGAAAAAAAAAATCACTGCTGTGCTATAATCTGCATTCCAAATTATAGTAAAAAGCATATTTTTATGGCTGGGTTTGAAGCAGAAATGCAGGTGGAATCTTGTTTAAAGCATTGCTATAGGACTCACATTACCCATTGCCAATAAGTATCATACCATATGTGGTCAAATATCACCTTGACATTTAATGTATCTTAAGTAAAATCTATACTTTAATATGTAAACTCCATGTAACCCTTATTAACATGTTCACTATGATATTGTGATTTGGCTTCCTTTGTTCTTGAGATAAGGTCTGTGGAGAGAAAGGAGACGATTCCAGGGTATTTTACACGCTCAGAGTAATATCAGCAAGGTATCAGAGAGTGCACTGCAGCCCAAGCTGTTTAAAAGTGTTGTTCCTTTATCATCAGCATGTGAAATCAAAATCGTTTTGTGTGGATACAAAATTGCCCCAAAATGAGGTTATGGTACAGAAAAAAAAAAAAAAAAAGGATTGGGGAGAATTCAAAAGCATGATGTTCCTGAGCTTTATTCTACTGCTTTGCCTCATGTTTAAGAAGATTTAGTTGGGTGAACAGAACAGAGTCTGTAGTGGGAATATACTGCTTAATGAAGGCTCGCAGCACATGGGGCCAGCCTCATCACAGGCCTAATTGGACACAACAGCACCGATCTCAGTGGTGTTGTACCCACGTATGCTGGCAGCAAGTCTGGCCCCATGCCTGTAGGCAATGAGGAGCAATGTTAGAGCAAATATGAAAAAGAACAACTCTACTAATGATTTTGAACTGAGATCACTGGTGACACAGTTCAATTACAGCATTAGTTCCTGGTGTCAGAGAGGGGTTAAAATGGAATGTAATGACTCTTTAGCAGATAGATTTGGAGCAATTAGAAGCCTGAAAATGTCTCTCTGTGTAACTAAAAATATAATTGCTTTTAAATAGCTAGGCTATAGAATCTTTTTTTCTCCTTATTTCTTTCTTTTTCTGTGAGTTTTACTCCTATTACTCATCTACATGGACTTAATTGACTGAGGTTCTAAACCCCAACCCTCTACTAAGTACTGATGAGGTTTTAAATTACTCTGAATTGCAAGCACTTTAAAATAGAGGCAAGGAAGTGTGCTAAGGCAATACAGCACAAGGAGTCAAGTGGTGAGTTTAGATTACTCCGGTTTCCCACCTCTGCATGGAACTCCACTAAGGCTGCCTTGGAAAGAGCAGCACTGCCCACTCTTAATCACTGTGGTTTTCCTGCACTCTGTTGTCTGCAGAAGTTTCCAGCTGGTCACTGGAGATGTGCAGAGCTTGGATTTCTTTTCCCTGGCTGTAGCAATATGATGACTGAGGCTGAAATACCTCCACTGGAGGACAGCCTTGCTATCCCTTCTACACGTTAACTGAAAACATGCAGGTTAGGCAGGAATGGGTGTGAATGGGAGAGGACCAGTTTCATGGAGGAGTCTGACACTTCCCTGACAGAATCTTCCCTATTTTCCTAGCTACCTCTTACTTCATAGGTCCAGACCAACAGAGCATACATCACAGCAACCCTTTGGTAGATAACTTTGTGTTTACATCACCCTAATTTTTGAGTTTCTAGGAGTGTCTGGGTTTCTGGGGTATTTCAATTAAAAAAGATTCCACTTTTGACAATCATAGCACCTGCAATGGGAGTTCCTGAATGCCAAATAGAGACATTTGCACTGTACTGAAAGAATAGGAGCGTTAATGGGACACAAAGCAATCAGTCTGTGTAGATGGACCATGCTACACATGTATTTCAGGCAGCTTTTCATCCCAGCACCACGCTCCTGCAGTGCTCCCCTGCCTCAAAGGGAGGGGAAGCTCCTCTAAGTTCTGTACTAAAGATACTCTGAACAGCAGCGTTTCCATATGACAAGGAACTGAAGAGCCAGATCTTTCACTTCCCTCCTTCGACACCTCAGATTTGTCAGACTTCAGGAGGAATGCAAAGCCAGAAAGCCATGTCTTTCAGCTGTCAGTGTGTGATCATAACCCACTGATGCAAAATAGACCCAGAACTACTCTTATCAGGGTTGGAGTCAGGCAAAAAAACCCAAGGAGCTGAGTAAATTCCACTTGTGCACCTCAAATGGGCTAGATGGATTCCTTCTGGAGGGATTGGTGAGCTGTTGCTGCCTTTCCATGCCCTCCACAGAGTCTGAAAGGCATATTGCAAAGCCACTGGGGCAGAAACTCATCAGAGGGCAGCAACAGAGGAGCACAGAAATTGTCACGCTGCCGAGCATCCTCTCTTCTTCCAGTTTTGTAAATCATTTTCATTGTGGTGAGCAAACTTCATCAGTAGACATGATGACAGAAGAATACTGATAGCTCTCCAACAAACAGCTACCTCCCAGGTGTCAGACACATGGGACAAAATCCATCTCATATTGGCTAAGCCATCTCTGCCTGAAATCTGATAGTGCTGACAAGCAGCAAGAGATGCCAATTTTGATGGCCCTGTGATTTTTTTCAGAGGTAAAGAATTGCAGAAACCAAGAAACCTTTTGAGCTAAACATTAAACACTGAGACTGTAGCATTTCCTCAGAACATTGACCCAAAATGGGAGCACAGGCTCAACGTTGGCACAAAGAGCTAAAGCAAATATACATACATTTCTATCATTTTTATGGCACTACCAGATGTTCTGCCTCATCTCTACAGTGCTAATGTGGGTAATGAGGCTGCCTGAAAACATCAAGTCGCTTGACCTTGAGTGGAATTTTCCTCATTCCTACGAGCAGCAAGGTTGCATTTGTTAGCTAGGTAGGCAATAAATGTTTATGCCCAATTTAAGCAATTGCAGACAATACCTATTATGTTTGGAGTAGTGGTTTTTAACAGCAAAGATGAGCTGAAAACAGAAAGTATAACTGCCATTTTATTAAGACATAAATCCATGGAGGTTTAATTGGATGGAGACAGTTGAAGGAGAGCAGTATGCTGCCTTCTTCCAGAATTTCTCCCACATAACATTCCCAGCAGATCAGTAAGTGCCAGCATATTCCACCAAGGAAGCAGAAGGAAGAAAGATTTCACCACAAGCACAATCTTCACTGAGCATTCAGTGATCTACAGTTAAGATATCATTACTGACACGTGCCACTTCTGAGAGCTGATTAATTGCTCTGGGAGTATCAAATATATCTTGGCAAAGTCCAGTCTGTTTGTTTAAGGAGAGATCAGTGTTGGATGCTTCTTAGTGATTCCCAATAACTCAATCTTTTTTTTCTCCTGACCACATTTTTAATTTTCACCTATGCAACCCTTGCATCAATTTTCAAGTGATATTATAGCACTCTAGAGTTGCAGGAGACAACACAGTCAATTGCAGCAAAAGTCTAATAGCTAGAAGTTCCTGGATTCAAACTGTGATTAGCCATTAACCTACCATGTGACCTCAGACATGTCTCTTGATTCTCCTGTCCCTCAGTTTAGTTAACTAATTTGTTTTCAAACAATTACAACACCTAGTCAAAAGATTAAGAGCCTCCCGTGAGCCAGAGAGCCTGAGAACATGGAATTAGAAAACAATGACAAAAGAAGCAAAAAAGGAAAGTGAAGAAGGTAATAGGTGCTAAAATAGTAACCAAAGAGGAAATCAAAAGGTTCATCACCACTCATGTGAGTGCCTTGCTGCACTGTCTGCTCTGTAATACTGAACAAATCTTTTTCTAAACAATCTCATCAGTATCCACTGCTTAGGGGTTTCTTTTTCCAGATTTCTTGACTAATAAATCTGGCATCCAGGTTCCTTTTAGAATTAACGTAATCTTATGGCTGGAGCAGATGAGGCAAGTAACTTTCCATTTCTGGAAATATCTGGTAGCTCCCTCAAAGCTGCACTGGCAACTTCAGCTCCCATCGGTGATTTCTTTTCTCATGCATATATAGAGTAAATCTGTACAGTGATTAAAAATGTGGGAGACATTGTTTCGCAAATGATGTGAGCCCAGCTCTGAAACACACCATTTTAGACACAAAAAAGAGTTTTCTGACACAAGGAATTTTGAACACAACTAGATGCAAGACCTGCTTGCACTGATGTAAACATGGAGACCTGTAAGTATGGACCCAGCTGCAGATGCTCACAAATTCAGTTGCTCTTCTCATTTTGGATCAAAAGCAGAGCAGAGAGTGATCCAAGGGACATCACAGCTGGCCAGAGAAAAGTGGGTCTGAGCTCTGATGCACTCTAATACCACATGCCAGCACAGTCCTAGTTGCTCCACCTTCACCATATCCAGAGCTAAACACATAATCTTGATGCAGTATGGATTACACCACATTAACAATAATGCTTGGATCAACATTTCCTCGGACACTTTTGTGCCAGGGTCTGTTTTGTGTTGTGTGGGCTCAGTCCTCTCAGTGCCATTTCTACTCTGCACTTTACCATCGTGGCAGACCACCAGCCACAGACCTCTGTACAGACTTTAATGCCTTCTGCCAGCTGTAAATTCATCTCCAAGGGGAAAAAAAAAAAAAGAACAAACTCACAATTAAAGTATTTTGTATCTGGGTTGATTGTATCTTCTCCCTTAACTGCTACTTTTCTCTCACTCACTATGGTAAGATCCCGAAGGAGGGCTGTTGCTGGTCACACATGCATTCCCATGTGCTATGTCATATGATGAGTTGGTGCTTTATCCTTCCACCTTTCTGGCCAGTCCGTGGCACTGACACCTCCACTGACACCACTCGAATCTTGTTAGTGGCCTTCAGAACTCCGAGCTGAAGTGCTGCTGAGTTTATGCCTTTGTCTCCCATCCCTTCTAAGCAGAAAGGAATTCCTAAATCTGTAATTTCTTTCCTTAGTGTGTATTTTCTTTTTCCAGAACCACCTATTACTACGTGCCTGGAGAGATTTTGCCTGTGACATTCTAAGGACACAGTCAAGGCAAGATTTGTTGGTATTAGCATTTAATAACCCAACTGGTATATTCTAAGAAAGAAGCTCTTGAGCACACAAGTTGTTTTTTCAGGCCAGCTCATACATGATGCTTTTTGTTGGTAGGCCTCAAGGTGCTTGGCGAATGAAAGCATTGTCTTTTTGTAGATGGGGAAAAGAGGTGTGAAGCAGGAGCCTAACACAATAAGGGCATGTTCTCATGACTTTTAGGAAGCACTGAAATGTAAATAATGAAGAGAAAGGCAGAAGGCTGCATGCCTAACCTCTTCACCTCGGCATTATGCACTAGGATCTCCTCTGCCTGACACTGCCTACACAGCATTATCTTCCATGAACTGGGTCATAATTCAAGATACAACATTTTAATTATTAATAAAAGGCACTTGGAGACATCATGCCCTATTAGAGAAACCTCTTACAGTGAAACTCTGCAGATGGGCCAGAATGTCAGTTAAACGATACAATTAATATTTATGCAGCTTAATAAGCTAGCCCAGATCCTAGCCCTCACTGCCTTTCTGTGGAGATGTTTCCCTGCTTGCTTCCCTTCCTTCCCTCCTCTTCCTCCTCCTGCCCCTTACCCTGATAGCAGTCATGTGACTGCTGCTGCTGCCGCCACAGCTCTCAGACTCCAAGGTCAATTTTTGAAGCTAGAAGGGGGTTGAATGCTGCTGAGCCTTAAATTTGAGCTCTGGCCCACACCCCCCACACCTCCTTTTCTGCACCTTTTTGCAAGGAAGAAGAGGAGAGGGATCTGCTGGCATCTATTTAAGTGCAAAACAGCAATATATGAAAGCACAAAGATCAGATGGTCAATTTTGGATTAAGATAGTGGTTTTAAGTTTTGACAGGCATTTAGGTCATACAGGAGAACAATAAGAAACTCAGGGTAGGGAAGCTCCTGAAAAAGATTAAGTGATCCTGTGAATTGGTTCTGCAAGATATAATAGACCAGGGAGCATCATTTTTATGTGCTCTAAAATTTAAAGGAACAGGAACCTAACACTTCTATCATGATTTTGTTCAAGAAGAGTTCCCCTATTTTTTCCAGTTGTGCTGATTTGCCTCATTTTCCCTCTCAGTGACAGTACCAGCCTAGGGCCTGTCAATACATCACTGTGGTACAATTCACTCATGGCACACTTTAAATGAAATATCCACAAATTGGATTACAGCCCCACAGCACTCAGTAATTCAGGCTTTCACTCTGTAATAACAAGTGTACTTGCGTAGGAAAAGTGACACTGAATTTAGCATAAAGCTTTGCTTTGCCAATTTGACGTGATGAGAGAAGTCAAAAAAAAGCCAGGTTTTGCCTGTTCACCTTAAACCTCCCCATCCGGGAGTGAAAGCAAGGCTGTGAGCATTAGAGGGCAGCACAGCAACACTTTCCCACCTGCAAGGAAAAGGATTTCAGTAGGATGCCATCACTTCCAAGTGGTCCAGTTCAGATAGTTCTGCCAGACTTCCAGGAGTTTCACCTATCTCCCAGTAAGAGATCTTTTCTTAAAGGACTGGGGAACAGAGAGTGGGGATGGTGCTGGTCCCAGGAATCGGCGACAGAACAGTAACTTCCACATTATGGCTGCTGATAAAGTTCCTGACCTTACAGTTGCTCTATTGGCAAAAGCTTGTTTGTTCATTTGTCCCTTGCTTTCTTTGCTCCCACATTATAAAGCCTTTACTGCTGTTTTCTGGGAGAGGGCAGAATCCATCCAGTGCAATGATTAACATACCAGTTGAGTCGTGATTGAAGCATATTGTATCTTCCAGATGCCCAGAAAAAGTCTGTCTTTGGAAAGGGCAAGTTTAAACATGAGAAGAACTAATGATCTGTAATAATGACAAATCACCCTGTGAGTTATCTAATTTACTAGCGCCAGGCACCTTGGCAATTTTTTGTACGCTGAGTAGGAGATGGGATCTTGGTAAATAATCCATAATTACACTACAATCAGATGAAGATTGATTCAAGAAGGCTATTTTTACCTTGCAGGATCTAAAGGATTTATTCTTTTCCCTTCTTCTTGTGTGACTAAGTCACTTTAGTTGTGACAAGATGAGTACATACACTATCGGAATATACAGGAAAATGTTACAGAACTCCTCCTTTGCCCAGACAAGCCAGAAGACCGATCCAATTATAACAGGATGAAAAAGCTCCAGCTCCTGACTAAGTGTCACGACGATCCCAGCTGGAGATCTAGACCAGCAAGTGACCTCCAGACTGTCATTCTGCAGGCCAGTGGGCTGGAAACAGGGCTAATGAGGAGGGTGATCAGCTCCATCCCTGAGCAGCCAGAGTCCCAGTCCTTGCCTCATGCCTGACTCATCCTCCCCACAGCACATCAGCCAGCTCACAGAGGACCAGCACGGATCAGAGGCAAACACTGAGCATCTCACAACTTACTTTATCAGGCTGTGAGTGTCCTGAGGCGATGTAGCTAATGGAGGTTTGAAAGCCATGAGAGACACACACACACACAAAAGGCATGCCCAGAACCAAAGGGAAGCCAGAAAACTCTTTCACAACTAATTAGAATGGTGTGGTGCCCTAACTCCATCTTTCAGGCAGGTGAGAATCTTTTTTTCCATAGTAAGAAAGAGAAAGCTGGTGAACAGATGCCCGAGGCCTGCAACACATGTTTGAAAGACAGGAAGGAAAAAAGAAGAGAAAAAAAGGTCTGCTTGCATACTTTCAGCAAACTAGCTGAGTGAAGGCTTGTATCATTGAATTAGCTTTTAAATCAACCAGACCTTCCATAGTCAAGGCCAATGCTTTCATTCTTTTACACTCAGTTTGACATCCTTTACCCACTCATTCAAACAGTACCCGCTATCACTGAACTGTGCTGCAGGGTGCTTGACAAAACAGTGAAAAAACAAAAACATACATAAATAAAACTTGGCATGATATGTCTTTCTGCCTATGTAGGTCAACAGCCTTGCCTTGATCATGAATTTCTTCAAAACAACTTTCCAGTAGACAGTAATTTAGCATTGTCCACGAAAAACTCTCTTATTTCATGCATTTAATTGTACCACAGATGAGTGAGGAAACAGACACCTATATGAATAAACTGATTATGAATAGTCTTCTAAAACTCGATTTGGAGAAAAAGAGCTACAGTGGTAGCTTCTTGGTTGCCTCTTGGAGCAAGGTCTGGCTCCCTTTTGCCCCATATGTATTTTTTGCTTATGTAGAGATCAGCTTATCTGGAGGGAAAGAGTGTGTTGAAATGGTTATCCCCTTACATGGAACTGGGATATAACCAGGTCACAGAACCACAGAATGGAAAAGGTTGGAAAGGACCTGTCCAGAGATCATTGAGTCCAACCCCACTGCCAAAGCAGGATCACTCAGGGCAGGTTGCCCAGGATCGTGTCCAGGCAGGTTTGGAAAGTCTCCAGAGGAGACTCCACAACCGCTCCGGGCAGCCTGTTCCAGGCTCTGTCACACTCACAGTAAAGTTTCTCCTTATGTTTAGGTGGAGCTTCCTGTGTTCTAGTTTGTGCCTGTTGCTCCTTATCTGTTGCTGGGCACTACTGTAGAGTCTGGCCCCAAGCTCTTGACACCTGCCCTTGAGATATTTATAAGCATTTCCCCTCTTCTCCAGGCTAAACAGATGCAGGTCTCTCAGCCTTCCTCCTAAGAGAGACACTGCAGCCCCCTGATCATCTTTGTAGCCTCCATTGAACTCTCTCCAATAGTTCCTTGTCTCTCTTGAACTAGGGAGCCCAGAGCTGGACACAGTAAGGTAATTGATGTGTGACCTGCCCATGGATCCTTTCTGAGGCACTGGAAGGTGTGAAGGAATGTCAGAAATACCACATTTTATATGGAAGCAGATAACTAAATGACGAGAGCACAAGTCCACAAAAGGACTCCTATCAAAAACTACAAAAACTTTCTGCCTATAGCTTGTCTTACTCTGCATCTGAAAAATTGTAGTCAATTTTGTTTTCATGTGTAAAGTTCTTCAGTGCTGCAGCCAAATTTAACTTTAGGACACAGTTTCCTGATGGTCCAGATAATTTTTTTTTTCCAGTTGTTTGCTGATGTGTTCCTGTGGTTTCTTTTGATCCTGTACCCTGGCCTGAAACTTGAGAACTCAAATGCAGCTTCAGTGATAAAACTTCTCTGTATGCTCCCAGAGCTTCAGTAATTTTCATCCTATTTCTCTAATTTCTGACTTTAACCTGGCTTGGGGAGTGCTCTGATAGAGCTGCTTGCTCTGGGTTTTTATGGTCTGATTGGAATGGAGAAGTCTACATAGCTGGAAAAGGCAGCAGAAGATACTCTTATTAACTTTCTGCTCGTGTGTCTTCATGATTTGCCTGAGGGTGAGTTAATACAACAGTGTTTAGGCTTTGTCTGTGGAGTTGCCTGGGGGAGTGAATGGATGCACAATTTGATGTGGCCTTCCTCTGTAAACGTCAGTAGCTTTGTAGGCACATCTTGCCATCTATATGGAGCACTCTACAAGACTAGGACCAACTTTTGGATGATTTCTCTATGTGAGACATAGCTGAAGTAGCTGCTATTGTTTGTGTAGGTTTTTCAAACTAATAACATTTGTCCTTGTTTAAGCCAGAATTTTTTTTCCCCCTTGCGTATCATCCAAGTGTAGAGGTATTAAAAGTAGGTATAGTTGCCCCACTGTAGCTACTGAGTAGAAAAGCATCCTTCCACTATTTTTTTGCAAACTCCCACAGTTTCTACACATGACATGTTTCATGGCTTGTAAAGACAAATGGTTTGTGTATTTTGGTGATGACATTCTGCTGTGCTGAGGACTCACAAACTTTTCCTAGTCCACTGGTGGACATAGTATATAAACCATGCAGGAGTGCAGATAGGATCCCCTGGGCCAGGAATAATAAGCTGAAGGAAGGCAGAGCAAGTTAGGGCAGAGGGCCATACTGCTTTCTCTGTGTTAGGGACCACGGCATCTACATTTACCTCTCTCTGCATTTCAGTCAGAAATGTTCAGTGTTGCCTCAAGAAGTAAAGTGCATTTGATATGTTGCAAGCAAGGAGATAGTTTTGAGGAAAGAATCTTTCCTATCACCTTTTACATGCAGACTCATTAATTTCTGAGATGTGCTAAACCTGCTCGCTTGGTTGATGGTTAGCACAGGCATTTTCTAATTGCTACCCATAATGCACTTCTAACCCCAGAGAAGCTAATTTTGCAGCCTTGATTTTCTAGGTGGGATTATGTTGATATCATGTAAATTTACAAAAGAAAATGTTTTCTACTCTATAAAGGTACTGTCTGAACATCCACAGCAGAGACAAGGGTGTCAGATGCTTATAAATGAAAGGAGGCAATGGCAGCAAAGTCAATCTATTGTAATTTTAGTATAAAATATTCTGCCTTTTCAGTGTTGAAAATATATTACCTTCTTTCAGATGTTATTTCGTTGTGCTGTCCAACCAAGATATTTATAGTTCTAAGTTAAATACATATCTCAGGACCTTTTAAAAAATGATTGGTTTTCCTCCCCCCAGTGCTTTATTTTTTGAGGTAACTATCCAGAGAAATCTTGGAGGAAGAGAGTTTTCTTTAGAAAAATAGAACTTTCATCCTTGCTTATGAAAAAGCAAAAAGAAGCTGGGAAAGATGACATCCCATCTGCTTTCCACAAAAAATAAGAAGAAGTAATCTAGCAGCAGCAGTGGCCATGCATGAAGAACTGAAGTTTATGGAAGCACCACCCCAGTGTCCCCTTTGGTAAGAGAGATCTTCCACACCCAGGACAGTTAGCTTCTCCACCGGCTTCGCACACAGCTGGTAGCACGGGAGCAGAAATCTGAGTCTTCTAGACTGCATTTACTTTGAAGAGGCGTCTCTGACTATGATTTGAGTCAAAAATAAATTGAGCCTGCAGCCTAATGTACGCTCGTATTAGTGAGTTGCTGTCTATCCTGGTGAAGAGTTTCCTGCTGTTATTTTCCCTCTTGTGACAGCCTACTGTGGGGTCAGATGAACAACCAGAGCTGATGCAAGTGGGAGAGATTGCAGGAAGGTAGGGAAAACCAGGGATTGAATTTTCAGTACTTGTTCAATCATCTTCCCCGCAACACGGAGCTTCATTTTATACCCATCTCACTGAGCAGCTAAACTTCAGCAATATCTCTCTATAGGTGTGTTCAAGATCACAGAATCACAGAAACGTAGAACCACAGAATCATAGAACACCAGGTTGGAAGGGACATCAAGGATCACCTAGTCCAACCTTTTAAGTTAAACTGTATATACATAGTTTAAATGAGGTGGCCCAGCACCCTGTCAAGCTGAGTTTTAAAACTGTCCAGTGTAGGGGAATCCACCACTTCCCTTGGGAGATTATTCCCATGTCTAATTGTTCTCACGGTGAAAAATTTTCTTCAGGAGTCCAATTGGAATGTCCTCAGGAGTAACTTGCACCCATCACCCCTGGTCTGCTCCATGTGACTCCTTGTAAAAAGGGAGTCTCCATCTTTTTGGTAGCCACCTTTTATGTCCTGGTACGTGGTAATAAGGTCTCCCCTGAGCCTTCTCTTCTCAAGGCTGAACAAACCCAGTTTTCTCAGCCTTTCTTGATATGGCAGGTTTTGCAGTCCTCTGACCATCAAGGTTCAGACACACACTGATCAGCTTGTTTGCCCTCAGCTAGCAAAAGAAAACTCACCCCACGATCCCATTCTCTGCACTTTGCTTTTGAATGATCCAGCCATTGCCACTTACTTAGATCATGCATGGGAAGTTTTCCTAAATCCTCATGGCTCTTCCTGGTGGGAGGTTCTCTGTGCTCAGCTTTTTGACATTTTCTGGAGGTGTTCTTCAAATTTTGTTCCATTACTTTAATTCTCCTTACCCACACCCCTCCCTGCACACAGGTACCCACAAACCATTTCCTCATCTTATTCAACAGAGGTGTAGAAGTGGTTATGTGGTCTTTCCCCTTCACCATCTATTGTTAGCAAACCTGTTCCTGAATGCTTGGTACAGGTTTTATGAATCTGCACCAAACTACCCACTGCAGACAAGCACGAGTGGAACAAAGAAACCACACCACTGTCCTGCAACGGTCTGCTCCTGTCTCAAATCCTTGATGCCACAAAACTGGGTTGAAGCTTCAAATTAATCCATGCCCTAAATCCTGGCGTGCCACTCTGAGGTGCATGTTGTGGGATTTTTCTCCTGCTGTTGTGAGACAGGTCCTGGCAGGTGGTGCTATTCTTCTCCAAGGTCTTTTCTGGCCTTCAGTGCACAGCCATGGTCCAGCTCACCCACGCAGCATCAAGCAGTGATTAAGGAGATGTTGCACAGCCAAAGTGAGCAAAAGCAGAAGCCAGACTTCAGCCTATTAGAAATTATTTTCTGCAAGGCTGTGCAGAGCTCACTTTAGAGCTTAGTGACAGAAAATCTCCCAAGGAGCTCTTACCTGCGAGAGCACTGACTGAGCTAACAAGCTGGGGGATGCAAAGCTGTGGTTACTGTAAGGAAGTTCCCTGCTGCTATCCAGAAGGTGCTGTTGCACTGGATCATAAGGTTGGCCAATGCCAAGGGTCTCAGGGCTCCTAGGCTGTGCCAAAGCTACTGCCATGTTTGCTCTCTGCCCTCCTACGTCATGATTCATGAACAACTGATGTTACAATGAGTGCTTTGCTGTGATGCTTCAAAGGCTTTGCAGGCCATCATGGAGCCCATCACTATGTATGGTGTCTTTCTAGTGGCATAGGAAGGCTGATATTATTGGCACCCAGAGGAGCTCTGGGCTGTTTTGCGCCAGGGGTCACTACTGAAATCTTTATTCCAACCATTTTGGGAGCCCCTCCCCGCTTTCCTCTCTGCTACTCAGGTTTCTGGACTGTATTAGTGGGACAGGAGACCAGAATTTTTTTCTAGAAGTTGCAGATTACATTTGTAGGGTGATGGTGAAACAAGTATTTGGGAAGCTGACAGGTAGAGGAGGCACATGAACATCACACCTGGAGGCTGTGGAGCAATGCCAGTCTTCCAGTACTGCCTGCCCCGGTGTCTCACAGCCTTTAGGTGGCCAGGGAAGCAAAGCTGGACCCCATCTGCTAGGAGTGGTGCGCTGAACTAGAGAACATTTCACAGGGCCAAGGAGGAGTCCTCTGTGAAGGGTTACAGCTGTGCATAATGAGAGAGACAGGGCTGCACTGTATTCCCCCTTTGCATTTTATGGTGCTTCTGAAGACAGCGTGTGCTTTGACATCAGGACTTCCTCCAGGATTACTGAGCATCTCTAATTCCTGTAAAGGTGCAGCACAGTGCTGCATGGATTTTATCAAGATTCTTATGTCCATTTTATTATATTTTTTTTGTGGGGATTTTTACTGTACTGCATAGCTGGATTTTATTACCTTCAGTGTGTGTATTTTATGGAAGTGACGCCAAGCATTTCAATGAGTTGTGCAAGACTCAGACCCTTGAATGAAAAGACATCTTCAACGATATTTGGCTGGGTTTTTTTTTTCAGAAATAACAATAAATATAATAAATTGAACATTGTGGACAATCATTGTGTTTTAATGTGTGCACATACTGTGAATAATTAGTAGTTATTAAAAAAATTACAATTGGACAAAAAGTTGGGCACAAGAAGTCTTTGTTTCCAGGGCTGAGGTGCAGTTGCAGTGCGTTTATTTAGCTGTCCATTATCAACATCTTTGACACAATGACCATTTTCTCAGCTTTGTCTCCTCTCTTCATCAGGTTGGTGTTATGAGGGAGGAAAAGTGAGGGAGACTGAAAAAAATAAGGAAATAATGAGCAAAATTAACATTTTCCAAATTTTTTTCCCCGAGCACTATAATGATGCTTTCACCCTTGTTCTAGAGTTTCATTCCCACAGGTCCACCACTCTTGTATGAGCTTGGGGCAGCTTTAACTGCTCTGGGCTTCTGTGATGCTGCCCTCTCCAGCTGTGTTCCCACTGTTTTCATCCCTGTGCCAGCACTAGCCCTTATGGTTGCTCACAGTGCATCCATGGAGGAAACCTGCAGACCTGGCTGAAAGCCAGTCACAGATTTCTGCTGGGATGAGGAACAAGTAAGATGTTTCCACAGCCTGTCTGTGTGCAATCTCCAGGCTTGCAGGGCTGGACAGCAGTTCACAGGGATTGCTGGGGCAGTCTAGTGAGAAGATGAGTGAGTGCCTATGAACTGTAGTTGTTGCAGCTTGCCCTGCTGAGAGATGCTAGGAGCATAAAATCAGGCCCCACAAAACTGCTTTCTTGGGCTGATGTCTGAGTCATAGTAGAGCAATGTCTTTTTTTCTGAAAATCCCTTCTGCAATGGAATGATCTTCAAAGCAAGGAGTTCTGTGGTGGGATGCTGGCTCAGGGTGGGAAAGCTTAGATTTTTTTTTTGTTTGTTTTAAACTGAGTCCTTATGGAGTGTGAGCCAGGTGATTTACCTTGTGGTTGGCTCCCAAGGTGAGTGTTGAAGACAGAACATGACAGATATGTGATTCCAGGGTCTTTTCTGTTTCTGGCCCACCAATAAAAGTTTCACCAGTTTGAAGCCATCTCCTCATTAGGCCATTTGACACTTCTGTCCTGGGCAGGAGTGGACCTTGGCCAGCTGGCAAGAAATGCTGCTGTTAGCAGCACAGGAGGGACAACACAAGAGTACCAAGTGGGATGCACAACCACAAAATCACCAGGGCATACTGAGCTGTTCAGAGAAGAGAAACATGGCACAGAAATTTGGAAGCTCTCTGGTATGAATGCCATTTCGACCAACATATCAGCAAGGGGCTCAGAAGGTAAAAAGATTGACCAGTATAACATTCCCACAGTGCTACCCAAATTACCTTATTGCTCAGTCATCTCTATGGCTCTACTGTAATGTAGCATATGATGCTTAGTAGGTATGATCCCCTCTGTGGCCTCTGGCTCCAGCTGGGGTTTGATGTAGGAGTTTCAGCTCCACCTACCTCATCTGACTGAAGAGATGTTTCTGTTTCAGGGAATCCACAAAAGAGAGTGAGTGACTCTCCTTTAAAAAGAAAATCAACCCCATGTTGCCTATAAAACCTGCCAACTTCACCAGAGATCCTACTGTCCTTGGTTTTACAGTGCAGCCTGTTTGCCTGGTGCTGACATGGGTCCTTGTTCTGTCCCTTTTTTTTGCATCCCTGTGACAGGAGGCCACCTGCAGATGGGACTTCAGAGTCTACACACATTGCTCTCCCTAGAAGCGAACGGTCCTGAGCAAAGGACCTTACTGAAGCACAGAGAAAAACAGCTCCATAAAATCTTGAAAGCCACAAGTAAGTAACTCCTGGGAGCTGGAAACACAAAGTGAGCAGTTGTTTGTGCGCTGATGCTCAACAGTGAGGTGAGAGCAGGCCTGGTTGGCCATGGTGCATACACTGGGCAGGTAAATGACCATTGTTTTGACCCAGGGGTGCAGCCATCTCTCTTTTGTTGTGGATGAACTCATCCCACTCCCTTCTCAAGTGAGTTTCGTGACAGTTAATGAAACTGCCAAGGAATAAGAGAAGTAGGAAACAAGGTATGAGATAATTTGAATGAGATCAAATGGCTTTTCAATTGCATAAGCTGCTGCCAAGTAAATATTTCTTGGGCAAGGGGCTTTCTACAATAGGACTCAAACCTTGCTCTGCACAGGCTGCATTTCATCACTCCTTCAGCTTCCCAGCTTCTGAACAGCCAGCAGCTCCTCCTGGAGCTGTGAGAAACTCACCAGGAACCACCATGTTCTTAAAGGTATCTGAAGGAGGCTAGGTCCCTCCTGTCGCTTGCAGGGATGTACAAAGTGATGGGAAGGAGAATCTCTTCCTGTGGAGGTCTTGGCTTTTCTGCAGAGAGGGAGAGGACATGAGTAAGGAGCAAACTGCAGGGCTGTGGACCAAGACAAGCGCATGCCCTGTCTCTGGACAGGACTATGGTTTCAGCCATGCCTCTGCATTCCTCTCTGCTTGCCGTAGGATGGGCAGAAGCACCATTCAAGGGAAAACTGCAGGTACTCAGTGTTAACTCACCCAGGCACACAAATTACATGAAAGGGCAGAAAGGAGCACAGAATCCTTGGGACTGAGGGTCACAGAACAATGTCCTCACCCCCAGCCAAGAGGGAAGCACTGGCTGGTCTCCTGGGGGGGAATGCGATGCTGTCTCCATTGGCTATTCAGCCCCAGAGCAGTCTGCCCATAAATTACAGCCTGGCCCAAATCTTCCACAATGCCATCTCTGCCACCGCAGTCCTGCTGGACCACCTCTGCCAGGATGTTTCAAAATCTGAGCTGTGAGCCCTTCTCCCACCACAGCTGACCCACATCAGCTCAGGCACTGGTGAGGCAAGAATTAGACCTTTTTTCCTGCACTATTTGGAGTCTGTAGGGATTTGCTTGTCCAAAGTATTTTTATTTCTGCTCCACCCTGTTATTTTTACTAGAGGTTGTTGTTTCGTTTTTTTTCTCCTTCGAACCCATCCAGCTTTCTCCTTATTCTGAGTTTTCTCTCTTCACACTCCCACACTTGAGACCAGACTTGCTGAGATACTGACTTTTGCTTTGACAATATGGTTTGCTTTTTATTTAAGACTCTGTGTTATGGGTCAATGCTAGTGCACCCAAGATGATAAAGCCTCTGTTTGGAGATTACAGCATAGAGCTGCAATGTCCAATTGAGGTTGCACAAAAGGCCATCAAGTTTGTGGTTTTATCTTGTTTTGCACTGGTTAAAGGGCTTTTTTATTTTTATTTTTTTTTCCTGTTTTGTGCAAAGTTAGCAAAGCTACAAGTTTGACAGGTTTGCTTTTCATGTGCAATGTTTTTCTGCAGCTCCAGTAAGACATTACAATGCATTAGCTAATGCATTACAAGTTCTTTCAAGAAGTTTGTAGGGGTCAGGTGATTAACCTGTGTATTTTCTAGAACATTTAAAGACACTGTGGTCTGAAGCCTCATAAAATCATAAAACTACCACTCAGCTGCGAACCACAGGTTGAAGCACAACACTGAAACATTGCTGCACTAGAAATAGGAGGAAAGAGACTGAAATTTCCCCTTGTGATCTGCACGGTTGATAAAAGCACCACAGCACAGACTTCTACTGCATTTCCCACAGACAAATCTCAAGCTGGGCTGAGTTCAACGTGTTTGCAGAAGGCAGAAGTTGTCCTGCTGAGTCCTGCTCCATTTACACCACCCATTTGGAAGAATCATACCCACACTCAGTAGCAAGACAAGTCCATCCAGCCTCTGTACTGGCAAAGGTACAGGGGCTGGAGTTGGTGAGTTGGTCTCCACCAGCCATGGAAGCCACGTGTCCTTCTCTCCTGCCTTGTGCAACCATGGAGGAGCAACCAGCACTGGGAGGATGGCTTCAGATCCTGAGCTAACTGAGCCTTTAACCCTCTCATACTCTCACCATCAACATCCTACTAAACTTCAGTCTTCTAAACCATCATCTCCCTTAGGACCGCCGTGTGTCCCCTTCCATCGGAGCGGGAGATGTGTTTCCATTGCAGTTCAATGGGGCTTTCCCAGCAAGGCTGAGGTCACTTCCAGACCCTCTACAAATGAAGATTAGCTGGTTTTATCAAAGCACATCTCTGTTTTCCTAAGGAAGAAAATAAAGAAGATGGAAGAGAAGAGGCATTGTATGACAAGAACGCGGTTTCCACTCAAGTTCCATTCTCCATGAAGTATCCATCCCCCCTGAGCCATCCTAGCCAGGCAAGCAGATGGGTTTCCTAGTTCTCTGATGAGAGGTGAGTCTCTGTATCACAGTTTTTTCTAGGGGATGCAATCGAGCTCTGCAGAGGCTCCAAACTAATGAGAATCTAGACATCCAAACTCACTCAGTCACTCTGTTTTTCTAATCTCTGACCCATCTCAGCACCACAGTTTTTGAGGGCTTCAGGCTTCCAAACATCGCCTGTGCCACAGAGCTTACCAAATGCCTGGCTGCAGTACAGCTTCTGGAGAACAGTGGTGGCAAATGAGGTAACGTGTTGGAATCTGGGAGGTGCCGATGGCATGGAAAGGGCTCCACAGCACCTACTCCCATTTGGAGTGCTGAGGGATGCCATTGTGGCCAGGGGACAGTTGCCAGAAGGAGGACTGCAAGGCTCATTGCAGTGCAGTCCAGACATATGGTTGCTATCAGGAATAGGGTGGTGTAAATAATTGTTTCACTCCCTAAACCAGAAGAAAAAATAATGGGAAGAAAAAAAAATTGAATCAGATCTGACTGAACCAGTTTTTTTTTTTTTTTTTTTTGCTAGCCAAATGAAAAGCAGAGGAAAACACAGAATCAGGCTGCAAGAAACATTTTAGTGCCTTTTGGGTAAGATCCAGCAAGGCAGATATTTTCCACCTGTAAATAATTCAGGAGAAAAAAAAAGCTGCAACACATTTTTTCCAGCAAGACCATCAGGTCAATTAGGAGATGCTGAATAGTCTTGTAGCCCCAGAATAAGGAAGAGCAAAATGTTGAGTCAGAAGAGTAAGTCCCATCAGCATGCTGGCATCTTCATGTGTGTTGTGCATCCAAACAGTTTTCCACCATGCTCTGAGAACAGCGAACAGTGACTGTGCTGGGCACAAGAGCAGAAGTCCACCTACAACAAGTAGCTTCCAGTCTGAATGCATAATTTAAAATTCCTTGGCCCTTATTTTCCCCCCAGTATTGGATGTTTAACCCTTCTGCCATTTCCCCATGTCAGGTTGGATGGTTATATTCTCCTTACAGAAAAACCTTCCTCTCCCTTCCCTGGAGCAGAACCACTCTGGGTCTCACCTCAAAGCCTGTTCTTCCAATCGGCTGAGCCACCACGAACATGGGGTTTTTATGCGCTCTGGTGCCACCTTCCAGCCTCCCCTGGTAAAACTGGATCTAATGTGGCTGCCTTATCCTGGATTCAGAGAAGCAAGATGCCTGTGAGGAGGAAATGGATTTTAGAACCCTTTAATTTTTCTTCTGTAAGTATTCTACCACAGTTATTAGTCCCTGGGTATCAGAATGATTTTAACAAATTTCATTCACCATGTTGGTCTCCCCACCACTGGAAAACATGTTTTCTGAAAAAAAAAAAAAAATCAAGATAAAGGAAAAAGACTGGAAAGTGTTTCCATCAAAAAATGGAAATATATTGGAAGTACTTGCAGGAATATTTACCAAGTAAATACATACTGCAAGTAAAAATTTCTTATTTAAGTGTGTTGACTAATATACCCAGTACGAGACATGAGCTACACCAAGTAGCAAAATATTTGCATTTGATTTTACCTATCGACTTAATTTTTGTTAAATAAGAAAGCAAAGAACAAAATGTTGAAAAGAAAGCCTTGATATTATTGACTTGCAAATAAAAAGGATGGTTATATCAGTAGCTCAGGAATCTCCTGGAAATAGCTATATTTTGTAATAATGCAGACTCAGAAAAAATCCAAATTTCTAGAAAGCCTAAAATGATGAGCACAAGGTCCCTAGACTGGTCCATTAAGATGCACTGGAGACAGGAGAATACAAAGGACCAACAGAAATTGAACTTATTACCCGTCGATCTACAGTATATTAGACATATTTCCCTAATAATCCATGTTTTGAAATAAAGTTACTTCACCTGAAATCATCAGTGGTCATAGAAAGAATTTTGAAGAAAGAAAGTTTGCTTGTAAAAAGTCTGTTTTAAATAATACTCTAAAAATTATTTCATTGCTTCTTCTGATGAAAAAAAAGAAACCCACATACAGCTTTATGTTCATGTTGTTGGGGTTTTTTTAGAGCAAACCTCAGAGGGAAAAATTGTTTTCACTCTTAAAAGATTCCAGGGTTTTTTTGACCTCACCCACCTCTAACCCAAGGAAGAGAAAAATCATTATTCCTGCTTTGCTTGGAGAATGGAAAGATCCTGTGTGCAACTTGCTTTGCCTCTGACTCTGGTGGAAATTCCTGATTTCCACAGATGGCTGAAGTCACTTGCTGGCAGCGCCGATAAAGAAAGAAAAAGAGCCAAACACAGAATGCTGCTTCTCCATTTGCTTTTGTAGCCACACACCCCATTCCTTTTTCTCCATTGTGGTGCTATTCCTGTATGTTATTCTGGTGCTACTCCTTTATGTTGTAACTGGAGTTTCCTTTGGGGTTTCTTTGTTTTGTTAGGTGGTTTTGGTTTTTTTTTTTAATCATTCATCTGTAAGCATCAGGAGCTCTTCTTCTTTAGGTCAAGTCCTGTCCCAGTGGACTCAATGACTGTTTTGTCATCAAGAAGGAAAAACTTAACTGGAGTTGGGCTGAGACCCCAAACCTAATAGATACCCAAGGCTGACAAAGGCAAGCAAGTGAGAAAGGAAGGGCAAGGGTTAAAACAAATAAGACTGATGAGAGTTGTATTATATGGTGAGTGAATCATATGGATTATGGACCGAGGACAACATAATTAAACATGTAAGGTATCAAGGTAAAGTACCAGAATACATAAAGAGGATAATTTCTTTAGTCAGCAAATGGGCAATAACAGGAAAGAATTTTTGTCTTGGGATAGTGAGCAGTTGTATAAACATATGATGCAAAGGCTTTTTCAAATAGACATAACATTGCCATATGTTCCATCAAAAATCTGCAGAGGGACTTGGGAAAATCAGAATGATTTAAGAGGGACTATACACATCTCTGCCACCACTTGGTTAGCTGAACGCAGGCAGCCAAAGGTAAGGAGTGCCGTTAAACAAGGACACGTTAAGAGAGCAGAGTGTGCCCCAGAGATTCTTGCACTGAGATAATGAAAGCTCTCAAATGTCACCACGGAACTGCAGCTCTCCTTAAAACATGGCAGAAAGACGATGCTTGCTCTAGGTGCTGGGAGCTGACATTGCATATGGGATGGCTCTTCCCGATGGACACAGGAAGCCCATTAAAGTGGATGGCTATGATTGGAATTATTGTTATTGCAGCAGCTGAGACACACCGAGGCACAAACTGATTTGCAGGAAGGAGAGATGATGGGTTGAAGGTCCAGGGAACACATGTACTGTGCTTGCTGAATTTTGATGTATCAGCAAAAACAAAGGAGAAAGCCAGAATGATACACTTGGACTTTTCACTTCATTTAGAAGCTTGCACTTTGGCATTAAGAAACTGGACACGTGCATGGTCACGTACTCTCAGGGGCAACACTGTCATGCAGCCCTTGAGTGCATTTGCAAGCTCCCACATAAAACAACAACGAATTTGCCCAGGCTGCTCCTGGACATATCTCCTCAGAGGGCAGGAACCGAGGAGCCAAATGTCCAAAACATTTGGTGAAACATGGCTACAGGGTGATACTGAAAAAAACTGATCCAAATGGAAGCCTGGCTTTGGCTGTTACCTCTCAGACACAAAGCCTCATCTTTACCCATAAATAGCATACTCCAATATCTAAAATATCTGTCCTCTGATCAATTCTTCCTTAATAAACGTGAGGATATGGCTTCCCAAATCCTTGGGAGTAATTTTATATTTCAGAGGGACTATTAAAATCAAAAATAGAAAATTCAGGATTTTCTTCATTTCCTGACCATATATTATGCCTGTAAAGACCAGTTTAGTTAGCAGGTGGCACTGACAGATCATGCTCTGAAGACAGCTGCAAGAGAAACAATCTGTAGCACTGAACAAAAGTTGCCCGTTTGGGGAATGACTTTTTTTTTTCCCTATATTGAAACATTAATTGATTCTTTTATATTCAGAAGCTATTTTCACTTATCCCAGACACTTAACAGAAAAATAAAAAAGAAATAATGAGGAGTTTTGGTGTAAAAACACATTTCACCATAAAACAGGTTGATTAACTTACAGACTTTAAAAAATTAATGTCCAATGGAAGGAACTGCTGACTGGTTAAATTAGATCTACTTATTACAGCACTACAACAGAAACTAAATTAATTTTAAGCTTCAGAATGAAAATTTTATTTTTAATTTTAGTGGGTTGTGGTGTTGGAGGGACTGGATATTTGGGAAATTAAAAGTCCTCTGTTTATCATAGGCCAGATGTAGTAAAACCAGCTGTAATGCAGGTTTTTCTAATAGTCCAAAATCTCTTGGCAGTTAAAAAATAAGAGCTGTCAGGAATTCTAGTTCGGCTATAAACATCTTCATGATAGGGCAGCCTCACAAATAAGAAGTCAACTCAGATGTAAACACTTTTAACCAGTATTAAAGAAAAGCCTACAAGTCATTCTGAAGTTACAAGTAAGATTTATGTAGGTTCTTCGAAGAATAGATTTGATTTTCCACTAGAATGCTGGACAAATAATTAACATGTCACCTCCAGTGTCTGTATGTGGGTAAGAAAAAATCTGACCTTGGGAGACTGTTTACAAACAACAAAAGCAATGGTTTTTCTGGTATAAACCCATGAAAATATCAAATTTCTTCTTTTATAATAGATTTTAAGTGAGCAAGTTTTACCTAAAAATATTCATTAAGCAAAGAGTGGCAGACGGTTACATGAAGCTATGACAGGTGATTTGTTTATAGGGACAGGGTCCATCTTCTGCTTTCGCTTGGAGCAGTCCATGGTCACCTCCTTGGGGAAGGTCAGTGAGGGAAGGGAGTGGGCTCAAAATTCAGTGGGTAAACAAAACCCAAAATGAAGGAACAAGAAAAAACAAACACCAAAAAAAGAGAGTGGAAAAAGAAAAAAAAAAGTAGGTGAACATAAAATCCAGGGCCAGACAAGAAGACACATATCCAAAACAACTGCAAAAACCTAAATTATTTCTGATGCCTTTGATCTTTCTTACCTCTCACTAAGGAGCCCTTTTGATTCCTGTGCATAACAATCACTCACCCCCACTGAATCTCCAAGCAGAGCTATTAAATGCTGGGTCTCAAGCCTTTGCTGTGACTCTGCCTTTGAATCTTCACGGGATTTTTTTTTTTTTTTGTTCCCCATTAATTCATATTTTAAGTGGTCCTGCCAGCTCCTGAAGGCACAGCCCAAGGAGAGGCCAGAATTCCCTTTCCTTCCCCACCAGGCTCTGAAAGGAAGGCACCTGTTACATCAGCTCCAAACCCTGTGCATGAGCTACCGTCACGGGGGAGGAGATGGGCTTAGATCACTTCTTAAGCACTTCTAATGCCCAGTCTTCTGCTGGCAGAACCAACGGCAGTGCTGAGCTAGAGCTACAGCGTGTCATTTAAACGCTTGCATGGGGATTAGAACGAGGTGAGGTACTTCCTTCCATAGTGATCACCTAATATGAACAACTTTCGGTCACTATCTAATCAGGGCTGGATCCAAACCTGTGACTGACAGATTTTTAATTGCTAGTCTCCTAAGTCATACAGTTTTTCTCTCTCACTGGGAGGTGTTACCTTCAGGTCTTACTATGATGGATAAGGGCAAATTCTATGCCGTTAAAATAAATCTGTTGATGTAGATAGCAGAGGTGTTACTTTGTCTCTTTGATTTCAGGGGATTTTTACTTTTTTTAAGTAAGAGTGAAGAAGATAAGAATATTGAAAGAATGTATTTTCAAAAGAAAGAAAAAAGAAAGATATCTATGTGTGCATACATCTTTCTTTGAAATTGTACCATTCTCTCCTACTTTACTGCAAAAATAAAGAACATAAGAATGCAGGAACAGTCTATCATGCCTCACCTCTTTTGCTTTCCAGTTTCTATTTGCTCCTTTATTTTCCATACTTTAAAATCTCATTTAGCATTCTCTTGAGAAGGAGAGCACAAGATTACAATCTAACGATTGTAATGAGAATGGGTTACGTTTGTGCCATTTCCCATTTTCATTACAATCTTTGTGGCAAGAGTAATGTAACAGAATTTTTAATGTCTTCTATATTGCATGAACATTTTTTTTTCCAGCGAGCTCCTGCTACATTTCAATGGATGATGCCGTCGCAGAGCATTGCAACTTTGATCTTTTTATAGCTTGCATTACGATCACATTGGCCATTTCACCCACTTCCCCAAAGTGGGAAATATTTTGATATACAGCTTGCTGCTACAAAAGCCAGTCATCTACAGATACTATACATACCTAGAAAATTGTTTTCCTCCAAATCCCAACTGTGGCTGAGTACAAGATACTGACATCACCAATGCTGTGTGTTTCTCTGAGTGGTTTGCAGAAGAATAGAGCAGTTTGTTTCTTAAGCAGGGACAGCTCTTGGAGAAAAGTGCACTTCATGTGTTTGGCATGGCACTGACTGGAAGAGGACTGAAAGATTTCTCAAAGCATTTAAACCTTTCTATTAAGCTTCCCATGGTGATCAAACAGCTGAGAAAATGAAAGGTTATGGGCCAGGACAAAATCCCAGTAAACAAGGGATCGAGACAGGTTTGGCAAGAGAGCCAATGGTTAAGCTATGACATCAAAGCAGCAGGCACAAGCTAGCAGTTTGTCTGGATTTATTCATGCAAGTGGTTAACACAAGTGATTCTTAACACAGGACTTCAATAAGGGAAAAGAGAAAAGTGCTAGGGTAGCTAGGTCAAGGGTAACACCCTGAGGGGATCTCAACAAACTTTATGGGACCAACAAGGCTTCAAAGGGAAGAGCTAAGGGTGGTTTCTACCTCAAATTCCTTGCCTACCTCAATGGGCAGAAAGAGAATGATGGTATTGACAAAAAACTGAGAAATCCTCGGGCATTTTGATCATGGAGGGCTTCAGAGTCACACCAGCCTTGGACTAAAGGGATAGTGGAGGACCAAGCTTTAAGCGCAGAGAAGAGAGTAAGTACAGGGCATACAGATTAACACTGATTTGACTGGATATTGGTGGCGCTACCCTTTTAATGACGGGAAACACTTCCATTTTAGACAACGTAGTCTGGTAAAAAAAACCCAAACCAACAAGCAAACAGACAATGTCAGGGAAAGGAGTGAGCTTTGAGCATAAATTTAAGCTTAGACCAGTACTATATATTCTATTGATGTGCCTATCTTGTAGATCAATACAGACTAACAATGCTGAACTTAATAAAACCCAACATTTCACACCTCCTTGCAAGATCAGAGGAGAAGACAATGTCAGCATATCTCTGTGAGACAGCCTGCACCTAAATAGATTCATGTTCTTGGTTAAGAAGCTTTATTTCCTCGATGCATAGGGTGGAATCTGGCATCCTTTAGATCAATGCCTATGGAGATATCCACAGCTCGGCAAGGCAACGAGTGAGGGAGAATGACATCCTCATTATGATAACATTCAGCAGACAACCTGCAGATTTTGAAAACTCTGAACAAAACTATTCATGAGAAGATGCACAAGGGTAGATTTCACACTTTACTGACCAGAGTCGAGTTTTAATGCTGACACTTGTCTGTGCAGCTTCTGCTGCACTTAATATAAACTGAGCACATCTACACTAAGGCTCTTTTTCTTTTTTTTTCTCCCCTTTGCGTTTAAATTTAACACTGCAGACCCTGAGGATAAAACCAGTTGAGCCCTTTGGAGGAAAAACGTTCATCCTCTTTATCAGAGTGGCTTTCCCGGTGGCTTTCACTTGAGCGAGAAGAGTGTCTGGGATAATTGCTCTTTCCACAGAGGATCAATACTGTGTAATTAATCAAGATGAAATCATTCTTTGCACTTCTCCAGGTTTCATCCTTGAGACATATTCTCAGATTCACCGGCTCCTGGTGATAGCAATGCTCTCCTACTGCACTACCCCAAAACACCCTGGGGGCAAAAACATCACAATCCAGCTGTCCAGAGCCTGGCCTGACATATCTTAATAGAAGAAAAGAGACAAGAACGCCCAGATGCCTCTTTATTAGGACCATCCTCTCTGCAGAGACAACAAGCCCTTAAAATCTGCCACAGTCAGCATAAAGTTTCCATCAAGGGACCTTTTTTCCCTCCCAGGAAATGTGCCACCAAACTTGCGGTGATTACAAAGCAAAAGGCTGCACTGTAGAAATACCCCTAGCAGGACCCCAGGTCACACTGAGAATAACTCAGCCAACATTTCTACAGCTTGCAGAGTTTGCTCAGCTGTGATGGATCACGTGCATCGCTCGTTCCTGTTTAATTCCTGTTACAGGGTGAGCATATTTTTAATCCACTGCCTGGTATGAAACAGCATAGGAAGTCATTTTAAAACCACACTTTCAAGGATGAATTAAAATATGAAGATTTAATATTAAAGTAATTTTCATTTCTGGCAGGTCAGATTTTTTTTATTTTTTATTTCAAAATGCCAGAGGGGAAAAACAAATGAAAAGGCTATTGAATCAGTTCTAATGGATTTAAAGCAAAATGAAACATTTCAAGCAGTTCATTTGACCTGGAAACATTCCCCTTTTAATATATATACTTCTATGTTTCATTCTTATTTGGGCTAAAAACTCTGATATCTGTCACAGTCAAATTTCAATCACCTCCACTTATGTTTAAGATTCCTCTTGTCTGTCAGGTTCTCTACCCCTCTCTACTAAGCACAATCAAGACAAAATGCCTCCTAAAAAGACTGCTGGCCATTCTAGTATCACTGAAATGAAGTAGCTGGCAAAGACAATTATAAATAATACATACAGTTGTGTTTATTACAGAAAGATATTAAAAGCATGACTGGAATTTTCCATTGGTTTGGGTAAGCAATAAAGACATTTTAGTAGACCTGAGCTGAGAAACAGCACTGGCTCCAGTGATCATGCCCTGAGTCAGTATAAATTAAATGGAAGAACAAACAAAAGTACGACTGGAACTAATGTTCTCCATTTCAAAAGGGCAAGCGCTGATGGACTAAGTGCTCTGGGTGCCTTAGCTGATGAAGTCAAGACACTGTATGTCTTGGGCCTTGGATGGGGAAGAGGCCAGAGGATTCTTCAAATCACTGGTGATAATAAGATCTCAAAGCTGTATTCCTAGCAGGAGGGGGGAAAAAAAGAAGGATCTACAGACCTGATGGATAAAGAGCCACTTAAAGCATCTTTAGCTCAAACTGTTATTAAAGGAATGACATTGAGAGAAGGGCAAAGAGAAGACAAATAAAGAGAATGAGGTTTGACTACACTGGAAACAACAGCAAAAAAAATAGAAGAGCTCAATTGTCTCCTTTTGGGAGGACCTGGATAATTTAATTCAGAATTAGGACAGAACTGGCACGTGAAACTACAGGAACTGTTGTACGTATTCTTGACAAGGCTATCAACTTGTGGGATGCAAAAACAGCAAATGCAGTACCTACAGTTAAGAGGAAGAAGAAAAACAATGTGGCAATTACAAGTTGGTCAGATCTCAAATGTCTGAAGGCTTTGGAACAGGCTTTGAAAGAAAGAAGTAATTTAAGTCATGGACATAAACTGGGAATGGGCTACAAAAATTACCAAAGGGTTTAGCTTTCCTAATGGTAGATTGTTTTAGACTAACCTGATAGGTTTTTTTAAAAGATTAATGATTTTCTAGACAAAGGAAATATAGTAAGTATAATTTATCTGGGCTTCAGCAAAGCATTTAATCAGGTGCCAGATGGGAAATCATTTCTTAAAGTAGAGAAAATAGGGATGCACAGAGTGGGAGCCTGCTGAAAGGGAGACAACCATTGGCAGTACTGCAAAGAAAACTATTGGGCTGAAGGACAGACATGAATGAAGTTTCTCCAGGATCCATTTTGGGATCTTTCTTTCTCTATTTTCTGCTGGACTGGATATAAATAGGAAGAGGGCTTACTTTTGGGACCCTGCGTGGGACACTGGCAATTGTCCACAGGTAAAAGAATGTGTTAATACAGGAGAGGATCAGGGCAGTGGACAGGAAGAATAGATGCACTCAAGGACTAGACTAGAAATTAAAGTCATTCAGTAATATGCAACACAAACTCATGCACTGAGGGACTGATACTAAAGCTGCTGTAAAAGGAGCTCTCATTGGTTGAAAATGACTGAGATGTGGTTAAGATGGTAAAGCAGCTCATGAGAGTGTGAATGACTCTAAGCTACTAATGCAATCCACCCCTGAAAGGCAAAATGCAGCCCATGACAGGCAAGATAGTCCCAGTAGGAACAGGAAAGTACTAAGATAACTGTATGAAGCAGTGTTGCAACAAGATCTGAAACACTGTCTTCTCTGGCTACCCACATTCAAAACCCAGAAGTTCAAACTGAAATTGATGTGGAGATGCTTTAGAAGCAGGCAGCTATATAAATACCTGTTATAGGAGAAAAAATAAGTTTACCTGAGCCATTCACTGGGCAAGAAAAACTGCATGGAAACTGTCCTCCCATAAATTTAGAAAGTCGAGGAGAAAAAAAATAAAGAAAAAACAATTGCTTCCTAACCCTCTGCCAGACTGATGTTCCCATTCCCAGCTATGTATTTCCCTCTGCTCCAGAAAAAGATCATAGTTCTGCATATACAGAGTCATACAAACTATAATGTACAGAAAATTTTCATGATTGAGAAGCGAGCAGCAGGGATTCATCCAAGCAGCGTGGGACAAGGTCACTGTGAAGGGCAGAGAAGAGATTGCAGCGATGGCCGTGCTGGGGGACGTTGGCTGAAGTGGTTTTTATCATTATTATCATCTCTGCTCATAAGCCCTTAGCACTGCAAGGAGTAAAATGCAAGTTATGGATGGTCCTATGAAAGGCTATGGAAAAAAACCCTTTATTAATGACATTATTATCCCTTTAAAGCCTAAATACCTTGTTTTTTCAGATGCTAGAAATTAAACAGCCTGAAACGCAGGTGGGAATGACATTTGATGTCATGAATATTGGAAGCGTCCATAAAATATGTTGGGTAGATGGCTGGAGGACAAAATAGGTGTAGTAGAGAAGTGACAAAACAGCTTGGAAACAATCCTGCTATTAGCAGGGAGGAAAGAAGAGGCAATAAAATTGGGAAGCCAATTAAGCAGGAAAAGGGCACAAAAATGCTATAGAAGGAAAGGATAAGCAGGGAAAAAAAAAGCAGTAAATGGGATACTGCAGCAAGATACAAAGTAATCTTGCCATGAAACACCTAATCAACTCCCATGGGTGCTCTTGGGGAAGCTGAGGGGGACCTGTCGGAGATGAATGGAGTCAGCAAAGGCTTCCCAGTAACTCAGCTATGCCTCTTCTCCCCACTGGTGATTTCAGTTGAAATGCCAGGCTGGTGGCTGAATCACAGGTATGAATCCACTTCTGCTGGTACTAGTACAGGGCAGTTACCTTTAGCAGAGGGACAGGACAAGTAGCTGGGGAGGAAGAGGGAGAGAAACTGAGATAGATGTTAAAACTCTGGAGCAAGACGCCCTAAAGGTTACCCAGGAGAACCTCTGCTGAACACATCAGGACTCGGGGAACTGGAGCATTGCCATGAGAACGAGAGAAAAAGGATTTTGGAAGCTCCACAGAGAGTGAGGTAAACAAGCAGTCAGCTGTGACAGAGAGCCAAAGCAATGAAGAGGCATAATAATATATAATGCTATTTCAAAACAACAGATGGGAATAGGGAATTGATAGTGAAGCGATTAATGAAAGAACCAAACACCTTTAAAATGCACAATATTTAATAAGAATCAAGCCAAAGACTCACAGCGATTCATAAATTAACAAGGAATAACATATACAGAGGCAAAAAGGGAGAAAGAGCAAAATGGATGCAAATATATGTCAAGTGCCTGCTGATGGAACGGGCTTCTCAGGGAAAGGAAGGGGTGAGTGAGCCTCAAGTTAAGGCTTGTAGGTCCAACATGGGAGCTGCATCTCCCAACCCAGTTAGCAGCTGGGAAGCCCCTCTAACAGCGTGGGAAAGAAAGGGTAACTTTCACTGCTGCCTCCCTTGCACCTAGTCTCCACCAGCAGCTGTGCCTGCCCCAGACCAGCAAAGCAGCCCCAAATGTCAGGCTGGTATTAACTATGTGGGACCTGCTCTATGCCAGAGTGTTCCAGTGCATTTCCTCTGAGCTCTCCCTCAGCTGGGGCTCGGCAGGAATGTTCAGGTCCCAGTTACAGCCCTGAAAAACTGGCATCCCCCCCTTGTCCCCGCAGAACAGTGTGCAACAGGGACAGGGTGCCAAGGGCCAAGTGGTTTTGATATCTGCTGCTGATCCTTTCAAATGTATTTTCTTACAGGGGCTTTGGAGTTCCTCATGGTTTCCACTCCTTCATAGTCTCCTAGCATTTGTTTCTCCTCCACAGCAAGTTTTAGACTAAATTTATACTTCGAGCTCCAGTAGCTAGTGTTGACATGAGAAACTGCGTATGCAAACTCACTGATTCCATACACAAATTAACCCATGGGTGCGCAGCTTTATGTACCTCGATGCTTATTAACACAACCTATATAAGTACTAGGGAGTTGACTGAAGGGAAGTAACTATGAAGGCAAGGAAGAGAGAGGGATGAAGCTGGGCATTTCTTCCCAGCTCCTGGTGAAGCTGTGGGCTTATCACAAGTTTTTTACGCACTCATTTTTGAAAATTTGGCTATAGAAAATCCTGAGCACAATTGTCAGCCAACGATCAGTACAGAAACAGGGGCAAAGATGCAGAAGATTGGAAGTGATACATATTGACAACATCTGATTAGAAAGCCTAAGGATAAAGGGTGTTCATCACAAGCAAATTAAGGATTTGAGTTACCATTTCTCAGCTGAGCTACAGCAACCGCCTTTTTATTTCCCAGGTACTTCATGCAAAGAAAAAGATTCATGTAGACCACTAACACCAGCTTGTGCATCTTCTAATTGAGCTATACCTGGACTGGGACACCTGGGGACCGGGATGCTAAACTGAGGTGATTCTCAACAGTCTAGGGCAAAGATGGGCTTGGTCAGATTTGTTCTGGTTTTGGGGTTGTTTTTATTTGTTTCCAGCTAGATAGTGAATTCTTCATCAGGTTGCCAGGATTTTTAATATGACAAGAGTCATTTTGTGTGGTTTTGCTGGCTGAATATGCTTTTAAATTGCTGTAATGGAACCATTTGAGAAAACAATAGGGAGAAATTAAAAATATGTATTTAAAAAAGAATTAAAAATGAAAGGAACAGATGTGTACCACGCATGACACATGAACTTTCAAATGCAAAGGAAATGCATAGATTACAATAAATGCCTAAGTAGTACACATACATCAGCATTTTCCTGTCTTTTTTTTTTCTTTAGACACGCATTTTAGATATCCATAAATTATTGTTCCTTTTGTTTTGTCCCTTTTTTAAAATCAGAATATTCAAACATCCTCTTTAAGAAGCAGAAGAGGATGAAAGATTGCATTTGGCAGGTCTCTTTTGTGCTATAATTTGTTTCTTTGTGGAAATGCAGCAAAGGGTGACTTTTATTATGTGTTAGGTAAGAATCTGCATAGAGCAACTTCCAGCTGTTGACCATGCGATTAGGCCGTTAAAGTGCAAAAATCGCTGTTTACAAATACCCATAATTACTATAATTTTCATGCAAAAATCCATGCTCACCTAAAACCAGACCGCATGCCAGTTCTTTCCTGGCCAAAATGGCTATTTCTTTCTGTCTTGAAGTCTCAGTCACATACTGAAAAAATATCTGCAGAATAGAATATATTTTGACTGCAGAAATAGATTTTGCATGAATAGACTCCTGAGGCATCCAACAGTTTCAATAATGTTTTCTATTCCAGGGGAGCAAAAAATATTTTTCCTTGATAGCATTTATTTTATATTCACTGCTCTGGAATTACTTTTTCAAAATTCTGCCAGCGAAGACTTATCGTATGTGGGTGCCATTGCTGTAACATAAAGATAAGGATGGAGGCTTATTCCACTCATAAGCTCATGAGTCTGTAAATTGGAACTATCCTTCACAGTACAATGCATTTTACCAGTCCAAATATTTTTCTTATAGACAAGACAGGAGTTTTTTCTTGGAAGTATTTTCCTTCAGTGACTTAAGGAAGCATATTCACGGACTACTTATGAAAGGAAAGACACAGACAATATGGCAACGCTGGTTTCTCTGGACCAGGAAGAGTCTGCATCATTTCAGCAGTTTCAGAATCAGTCATTGGAGCCGCTGCCCTAAGCAGGAAAAATGTTGTCTGGGGAGCGGGAGATAAGGTAAGATAGAAGCAAGGACCTCAGAGGACAGAGCTGCATCCTAATTTGATGATCCAGGTGCAAATAAATGGCTCCATTTACTTCAAAAGTGGGACAGGTGACCTATCTGGATCTGAATTTGGATTAAATCATCAGGAATGTTCAGGCCTCTGATTTTGTTGCCGGCCAAGCGACTATGATTATTACAATCAAATGTGACAATACAATGACATTTTACCTAGGGCCAGACACGCAGGTGAGATTAAAATGAGAACTGACTCAATCCTTCACCAGGAAATTGAATATAACCCTTTTTGAAGTTAAACATTTTGATATAAAATTTTTCATCGTAAGACTGACCTGCATAAAACGACCCAATTCCCGGTGTACTGTGAAGGCTTTGTATGCTACAGTTAAACACTTCCAGAGATGGGAACCAGATTAACTTTGAAAATTCCATCCTCCCCTCACAAACGGCAGTTCAGCTCCTTTCGCAGCAGCAGAAGTTCGCTGGCAGCCTGTGATATTTTGATCATGGTCCTGCCTAGATGTACCAGAAGCAGAAATAATGACACGATGGCAGGAGCCCCAGCAGTTGGCCGAAGCTGGATTCCTCTCCAGTGCCATTAGTGATGAGGCTCATACAATAGCAACTGTGCTGGGGAACTGATGGAAGAAAAGGCTGGTGATGTCAAGACTCGACTGGTTCTCTTCAACCCATTGTACTGAGCGTTGTAATATTAAACCTCTCCTACATTACGAGCTAAATTATGGGCTTCTCAGAAGTCCTTGCCCAGTGAGGGACAACATATTGTTCCACAGATTTTCGGCCAAAAGGGAGCCATAAATTGTCCGGTCTGATCTCTCCTTTAATCATTAAGAAGCTACTATGTTCCATCCACGCACCCCTGCATTAGTCCAGAGACATCAGATAGAGAAAAATACCTCAGCTTTTTGAAGACTCAGTGTCAGCAGAGCATGGGAGACACCAACACACCACCAGCCCACGGAGCCTCTGCAGCTGCTGGTGCAGCTGTGCCTGGACTTCAGCAGAGGATGCAACAGGCTCCAGCGGTCTTGCCAGTCTGTCCTGGAGGGAAATGTCCTGCTGATGAGTGAGTCTGATCAATCCATGGTTGAGCTTTCTTAAAACTGAACTGGAGGTACATCCCCTTTTCCCTTTTTTCCTGTGAGTTCCTGCACCAGCTCACCCAGCGTGTCCCTACACCTGCAGCAGAGATGCCTGTGTTTTGAGGCAGAGCAGAGGTGCTCCCTGCCCAGTCCTGTAACATACTGTCATTTATGGCTCGGCCCTCTTTTGGCCCCATGACACACCCCAGGAGGACACACATGACATGGCAGCATTTGCCTTTCCAAAAGACCTAAAGGCCATTAAACAATGCATGTGTCAGCCCTCTTTCTCAAAGCTGTACTGCTGCTCCTACAAGCCTCGATGTAGAATAGACTCCTGCTGTTGTAGGTCTGGACCACCAGACCACCAGATCTGCCCCAAAGAGCTTACAGCAACCATATGAGATGGAGAGAAGAGATGAGAAACCAGAGAGGGAAGCCTAAGGTCATGGCGAGCTGATAATGATAGATGTAACAAGCAGCAGTAACAACACACAAACTATCCCACCGCTGCCCTTTGTTAGTTCAGATTTGAACCCTTGGGCTTTGCTAATTATAATGACACAGTAAGAAGCAAAAGGGGAAATTACCCACAATAAAAAAAAAAAAAAAAAAAACTAAAAAAGGATGTTAACCACTTCTTCACTACAGCCACACTGCAGATTTTGTGCTTTTCTCTAATTGTTCAGTAGAGGCTCCATTAAAGTCAATGGAAAGTCAGGATGTCCCTGGTGGATTTTGCTGTAGCAAAGTAGTTTAAATTTAATCTAGGGTCGGCTTTAACACATTTAAAAGAGAGCAAATTCACTGTTAACTCTAACAGTCCAGTCAATACTTCAAGATCATGGTTCTTACTCTGGCACTGCATTTTTATATTCTGACAGAAGGCTGAAAGGATGTCCATGATCATCCCATCATTACTGGCTCCAGTTGTTTTTTCCAAGACACAGAAGAAAGGCAGATGTCCTGGGCTCAAAGAACAACCATGGGATTTTGGTGTTTCTTTGAAAATCCCATCTATGTTCAGCAAAAGGTAGAAAAACACACCAGAAACACAATTTGTGGAATATTACACTTGAAAGTAGAGCTGAAAGAACTATTCTCTGGCACCAACAACCAGCTCCAAAACACTAATTGGTGATTCAGTAACTAAACTAGTTCAGCTCCATCTTCAGAATACTTTTTTCTTCTGCTGCCCTAACTAGAAGGCCATTTCTGAACCTCATTGCTCACTCAATTTCCAGCCTGAATTGACTCAAGATGAATTTATGCCCACAGAATCTCATGTGAATTTTGCTTTTTTGCTGTCACAGGTCTCCAGTTTTCCTGGTTCTGAGTCCCCTTCACCTTTATGGATGAAAGCCACCTCTCTGAATATGAAGTGACAAAGAAACAGCCTTCCCTGTAACGCTGACCAATAGAAGAGGTGCTGGGGAGGGAGCAGAAACTGGTGGGAACCAGGCAGAAGTTGGGGAGGGTCTCTAGGGCTTCCCTGGGGAGAAAAAATCTGGGCAGAGTGGGAATGGGTCCATGAATTTCACTCTTTCTCCTTCAAGACCCCTTTCCCCAGAACCAGCTGAGGGATCCTGTTACTTCATCCCCTCCATCTTCCTCCATCTGCTTGCACTCTTCCTTTGCAACAGCCCCAGGAGCTGGCACATGGCCGGAGCCACTGCTCCTACTGCAAGTCAGTCACTGCCTCCTTGGGCAAGGACATGGCCCATCGCCCTAAGCCTGTGCCTGAAGATTGCTCGGACTCCTGCCATCTGCTTCTGTTTTTCAGACCAAATACACCATGTTTCTGAGTTTCCCATAGCAGGATAGGCTGCCCCCTGGGTCATTCTGGCAGACCTTTCCTCCTCTGGTTCCAACTCCAGATTGCTTCTCCTTACATGTATTTCTTCTCCATGCTCTGAGCAGCTACATGCCTGATACAGCCTGAAACCACCGTTGGTTTCTCACTAGCCCCACCATGCCAGTGAGCTGCTCCAGGTGTAGGCAGACGCGTTCCGTTTGCCTGTGCTCTGAGCTACACTTGCTCTGATCCAGAGGCTGTTTGACGGCGCGAGTGTTATATTATTCCTGAATTAACATGCTTGGCCTCCCAGTGGGCCTTATTAGCTCAAGCACAAGCCTCACTAACATGGCTGTATGGTTTCTGTCCCAGAGAATATTTGTATCTGGCCAGTTTGCAGTATCCATCCATCTGCCCCCTCCATATAGATACAGCACAGCACTCCTCTTCTTAGACAGGATCCCTTGTCTCTTGCCTCTTCAATGCTTTACAGCTGATTATTTTCATCTTATAGAAGTGGATGCTATCAGAGCCTGAAGCGCATGACCCTTGTAGGCATGGACTACACACCAGCGCACAACTTTACCCCACCTTAATGTTTGCTGTACCTGTATTTCACTCTTTTAGTAGCTACACAATTACTCGGACAAGAAGTTATTTTAAAGACCACCCCACCATTCATGTAAAGCTACCTCCGAAAACAAGCTCAGAACTACCAAGTGAGATCCAGACACTTCTCCCTGACCTTGCAGTGGTGGGGCTGTTAACTCCAAGGTGTGCACCACAAGGGGCTGTGCAACAAAACCTCAAAGATTAATGCCACAGCCTGGAAATCATGCCAGGTATTTCAAATCAGATCCTGCTTCACAGTCCTAGAGTTGTATATTCAGCACGGAGAGAAGGACCTGTGCTCTTGAGTTGCACACCTTTGCTGTGGCTGTGCCTGCACTGAAGCACTTCTGTACCATTTGAGTTAATGTTACCTGGGTTCACATTTTCCCTCCCTCTACTTATATGTGGTCTAAGTGGTTGAAAATAGCCATGAAATGCAGATATACCACTTCATTTAAAACTGGAACCTTTCTAATGATTACATTAATACCCAGGGTCCTGTGGACACCTGAGACATCCTTGGTCCTAAGCAGTACAGCTTGAAGAGCCTGCTAGTCAATAAAATAAAATACCCATTCTCTTTAATTAACATATGAAATAAACACAATCTGTGACACCTAGTGTGCAGCAGCAATTAAGAGGCATTGCTTAGTTAAACCTCCTAATACCTCATTTAAATATGCAATTAAGGGGTAATTGCCTTCAATCAATAAAAAATTGAAATATTTTGCAGGGGCTTCAATTATTTTTTTGTGAAGCTTTCTACATTGTACTTGGTCTGGGCTAAGCCTCCAAGTCTTATACTACTTGTTAAAGAAACATTATTCTTTCCAGCATTCCATTGATTTATGGCTTTTATGCATCCTAGCAGCATCGTGAGTCTGATGCTAACACTAAGCCCATGCAAAGCGTTTATTTTTATGCTACCAATGTTTTCCATTTGCTTCAAACTACCCATTCTAAACTCTCCTTGGATCATCTCCCTTTTTTGGTCCCCAAAGACCAAAACCACCTCTTTGTGCAGGTCTTTACACACAGCACTTCCTCACAGGGACCTTAAGAATACTTTTGTAATGGAATTGTTTCCCCGTTTTTCAATGCCTGCTTACAAACAAGCAGTACTTCACCTGTGCACAAGCACTAGCAATTCAACCCGTACATCCAGCCTCCCTCTCTGCCTCCACACAAATCAATCCTCAGTAAAACTAGACAGATCTATGAATCAAACAAGGAACGAAGTCAACCATCGCCTTCCCTCTCAAGGCAGGGAATTAGCAATGCAAATATATAGGCTCATCTAAGAGGTCCTCGAGTGCACTCCATCATGGCACCTCACACCATCATCAGCCACAGAACAATCAGAATGAAGGAGGAAATATTTTCATGCTCAATAATTGAATTATGTGGTTGAAGAAACGAGACCCGTGAAAGTAGGTGAGATGAAAAGAAAAAAAAAAAGCAGGAGATAAATTCTGACAGGCATTTATGGGCATCTGATGAGCACCAAAGCAAGCAGTGCATATACTGACAGGGACACCTCGGTGCAGGATAGGATCCACATCATTTTAAAGCTAGCTGTGTAGGGCACTAACATCACATTTACTGAACATGTTGTGGCATTCATTACTGAAGTCAAAATGTCCATCTGGACTACTTCTGTCATGGGGGAAAGCCCATGAGGATGTGTTGCTTGGGTTTAAGAAACAAGGGTTCAAAACTGATCTGTTCTGTGACTACAGTTAAATCATTGCACCTCTTCCAGCCCCATTTTCCCACCACGCTAGCTCTTTGAGCCTGAAAGGCTTGCCGAGCTGGCTTCAAACAAAGTCACATATCCTTGTTACAGCTTCTTCACTTAGATAAATGATAAAACCAAGCTTGGACTTCAGACACGCCCTTAATTAACAAAAGATACCAAACAAAACCAGCCTAGACGCTGCTGCAGTCTCTATCATTTGTACACATTCTCTGTTGGAAATCTTTGGTGGGATTCAGAAGTTTTAGAGATTGCGATTGTGACATCAGTGTGGCCTGCATGGTTGCCACCTCCAGATGCAGAGCACTGCATAATGTAAGCCAAAGAGCACAGATAAAGTTTTTTACTTAGATTTTAATACACAGAGTCTTGCTCAAGTGATATATTAATTTGTGTTTCCTTCCCTCTTTCTCCCTCCATTATAATATGCTGTCACTGAGTGGTTCGGTGACATATGCCCACTGTCCTGAAATACATCCATAAAAATCTAGTAAATACTGATATCACGAATATAAACATAAAGACGATGCAAAGGCACTACTTAGGGAGCAGACAAACTCCTTGATTGTAAGAAATCCCAATTTTGATCATCAGGAAGACCTGGAAATTATTTAAGTAATTATGAACTTGATGATTTCCATCACTTTTGGAACAGCCATTATTTCTTCTACCATCTGACTCCCTCCAGTCAGTAGGTGACTGACAGATATAGTCAGGTGATTGCACCTTCTCCAGAATTGTTTTTTCAAGCAACTGATTTGCTTGACTAACAGAAATATAATTGCCCCCTTCTTGGCTGTACAGAATGACATTCATTAGGCATTCATTGTCATTCTCCTATAATGACAGATGTCCTGCAAAGAACCAATGATGTTATGCTGGATGATCCACAGAGAACCAGGATACAAGAACTGTGGTTCTCCATAACAACAGACACATCATGAGCTGAGCAGATCTCTTTGAGTTCATGGTACTTGGTAGGATGGGTTTTCTTAGTGTGCTATCCGTTTCCTCATCTCATCTAGCTCTTGAAAGACCACAGGCTATTTTATTCATGTGAACATGTTAACACATGCATCTGCAACCATAAGTCTTTATAAAAAGAAGCCTTGAACAAGAGATGCTTCTGAATAACACGTTCAAACCAAGCAGAAAGCTTCACTAAATATTAGGCAAGAATTAACTGTTCAGATGCATAAAACATTTGCCCCTTCTTTGGCCTATTCTTGCCTTTATAGTCCAGCTGGTTGTGTACAGGTTTACTGTAAGCCTCAGAAAAGCTTTTCAAGAGCCTTGGATTTCAAGATTCCCAAGTGCAGCCTGGGACTTCTGCCTTTCCCCATCTCTCATCTGCCTCAGCCCAGACATGGAGGAAATGGGGGTTCAGCCCACTCAAATTCAGATCCTTGCCACTGAGACTGGTGTGGGATGCTAATGAACTGTACTTATCTGTTGTGATTTCAGATTTGGGCACATGCTTGCCATAAACTCAAGAAGTACCTCTGTTCTCCAAGAACATAATACTCATACACCAAACCACACCGAAGAGCCATCATATGGTTGGAGCTTTTACCCACTGCTGTCCCAAGTTTAATCTAGGCCAAGCCTGACCAGGATGGATCATCAGCCAGTTACAATTAAGTGAGCTGAGTTAGTCCCCCAAGGCAGCAATGAAAAAGAAGCCATTATATGATCACTGCTGTTACTTTATCATTATGAATGTACAGGCAACCAAGTTCTGAAGGATCTCATTCATTTCTGTATAAGGTCACGGGGAAAAACCTGGCTGCTCTCATTTACACCTGTCAACCCCAGTGAAAGGAGTAGAATGGATGTAACTGAGAGCAAAATATAGCCTACAATGCATAAACATGGTCTGTGTTACTTGCACACAGCTTTTCGTGTGCAAATTGATAAATCAGCTGGGTAAATGATGCAGCAGTTGAAACTTAGACAGAGAAGAACATGTGTATTTTTGCTCTGTTATCGGCCATCAGTTTGCATCAAAAGTAAAATGACTGACCTGAGATCAAACGAGTTTCCAGGAATCAAGCTGCAAAATGTCATTATCCAGCTCATCTCTCCAGTAACTCTCCAGGAAGACGTAGTAGCCTCAGAAAAACTGTTTTCCATCTGGTCCTAAATTTTCACAGAGAATCAAAACAAACAATATTCTGAGTAGAAGAAGAATATATTGCTTGATAATAATGAAATTGGCTATCACAGTAGAATTCAAATGTGCTGCCACTTCATTACACCACCAGCCTGGATCTTCACAACACCAGACTGGTATTTCCAATAGACATATGGGACAAGAAGCAGTTCCTGGTCCAGGAAGCCACGATCCTTCCCTTGGTGATGTGGCACATCTGCCAGCCCTGAGGGATGTCTCAGACATCATGGGGCATCTTAAACAGCATTTGAAATTTCTGATTAGGCAAATGAATCAAGTCCTCATGGTGAGACATGTCTTAAGTAGCATGCTAGAGAAACAGTGAAAATATGATGTCTATTCAAGGTTGGTCTTTATGGAAAAGCTAAATAAACCTGCATTAGGAGCCCCAGGGTACATGGAGTGGACTCACAGAGGGGACTGACTTATAGAATTGATCTTTTGTTCAGGTCTAAAAGCCTGGCTAGATTAGATGATTTAACGCCATAAACCCTTTGGCAAGGTACCTTAATCCAATGTCCTGGCCAAACTGTGTTTGTACTTTAAAGCCAATTTATGTTCAAAGTTATTTAAATTAATTACTCTCCCTTTCTTAAACTGCTGGGTGGTATTTCTGTGCTCTTTCAAGCAGTTTCCTATTGCAATTCAAGGAATCTGAGACTATCCTTCTGTGTCAATATTCTTACCATAGTTCCTTCCACAGTATCTTGCTCCTTCTGAGTGATGTGTGCTATGAGAATGAGGAGTTAAAACAGCCAGGCTTCTTTTTAAAGTGAGTCACAACAACACTGTTCTCAGTCCTACACCACTAGTGGTACTAAAACATAGGGATGGTACTTTGTAGTTTGGATGTACAGTCCGATGCCTTTGAAGCACAGATAATCTGCTTTGGTCCCCAGCTATGATTAGGAAGCCTCACACATCCCTGGTGCATAGCACAGTGGCAGGAAATAGCTCCTAAAGGGCTGCAGATTTGCTGTTTAATTTTTTTAATTACTGCTTATTTAGGAAACATAAATACTTTTACAAATCATTACCATGTAAGTATGAAGCACGCACTATTTTTAATTAAAAAAAAAATGCAGCTAGCACTTTTTCACTGAAAGAAACACTGTGAGAGACACAAAGCTACTCTTTCATAAGGACTTAGCAAGGACAAACGTCTTCATCACCTATGATGTCTTCATTCGGGGGTTTTCTTTGTCCTGACAGGAAATGCAGTTTGCAGTTCAGGAAATCCTGAGTTATAGTAAATGTTGTATGAATCTAAAGCCAAGGTGAACAACAAAGGGCTACCTGGTTTGTCTTTACCAGGAGAGAGCAGACCTGGTGTTCAGGAAACAAATGCTGCCCTAGGACTTCAGTACCTCCTCAGAGAGTTGCTGCCTCTGTGTGAGAGCAGTTGATAGTAGTTGCTATTAAGATACAGCTGGGCTTGGAGCCTTCCAAGGTGTGCACCTCAGAGAGATTAGTCAGCTACTGTTAAAATTCTGCATGAAAATGTGGGTGCTTTTCTCTCTGAAATAGCCAACTCTCCCACATCCTTGGGGTGGGTTTTGTTTGGGGTGTTTTTTTGAAGTTATTTTTCCTTTTGTTTTTTGTTTTGGAGTTTCTTTGTGGGTTTGTGTGTGTTTGTTTGGGGTTGTTGTTGGGGTTTTTGTGGTTTGTTTGGGGGTTTTTTTGCTTTTTTTTTAAATTTATTTTTAATTTTACCTTTTGCCAGTTGCATTCAGCTTAATTGATTGGAAAAGAATAGTAAGAATGCTGGAGGACCTAAAACCATGTGGAAGCCCAAGCTGTATGCTAAGTTGGTGCCTACCAGCAGCTTTAATCTCAATTAGTCTTATTTGTGAATGCTTGTTTGTTTTATCCCATTCACCGCCAAGCTAAAATCAAAAGTTAACTCTGAATAGGAAAAATTAAAAAGAAGCCTTTCAGCTTCGTGGTTTATCTTTAAGGAGGGATCCATCTTCAGCTGATTCACCTGTCTGTTAAAGCATCACAGCCCTGGCCAGGCTGCCTCACAAGCTCTTAGTTTACAGAGTCTTTACTGAAATGGAGTAAAACAGAATAAAGGAATTTATGAGCTGAGAGACCTCCAGGGCCATTCCCCACCATCACCAGGGACATGGTCTGAAAGGCTGTGCCTTTAAATCAGGGAGCTTCCTTGAAAATCAGGGAGGTTTTCCCACCTCAGCTCTTCCAAAAGACCCTGTTCTACATGAGGAGATCCTGAGGGAGCTCAGCTGTCCCCAGGGCCCTGCTGCATTCAAGGCAGATGGCAGGTCTCTCAAGGCTTTTGTGTCCCACCCTTCAGTGAAGGTGCTCAGAGGGTAAAATTCAACCTCTTCCCTGCAAGGACTACTCTGTAGAACTATGATTCACCTTTACATGGTCCTTCCTGTCATTAAACCTGTTCTTGTACGCACTGTACCTCACAGGAGAGTCATCTTCAGAGAGGACAAGCTTTGTGTACCCTACTGCCCTGCAGGAAGGGGCTCATGCTGAGCTGCAGGTCAGGTCCCACAGGAGGACACATGGTGAGCAGCATCCAGCCATAGATGGACCACTACAGGCATTCCCCTCTTCTGCCTCTGTATAAAGCATGTCAGTACAGGAGGGGCTGGACTAGATGGCATTTAAAGGTCCCTTCCAACCCAAACCATTCTACAGTTTTTATGTCCCACACACTACAAGAGCAAGGCTGGCAGCTGGTAAGTGCAATCACAGCCTCAATAGCTGCATCATCTGTTAGCTCTGGTCTAAAGCCTCCAGAAAAGCACAGCTTTGTCTTAATACTTCTCTACATAAGAAGATGGCAAGTGCTGGCTACAGAAAGAGTTTGACAAGGCAGATGTTTTAGTTCTTCCATCAATACAGCAAAGATCCTTCTACAAGAGGTGAAATATTACTCAAACCACTTTGCTGCAGAGCCAGAGCAGCCCCCAACTCTTACCACACCTGAAATGTCTGAATAGAGCTGGGAAAGTATGAATCCAGCTGGGGGTCTGTAGTTCTGCTAAACATCTACTGGCCTGAGCAAAACACCCACAGCAAAGACTGCTTCCTGATTTGTGTCTCTCTGCCCCTGTCCAAGAAAAAGCAACTCATTCTGGGCTACTCACCTGCTGCTTTCACTGCTCCAGCCACCACCATCCTCCTCCCCAGCCCCAAATTAATGCTCCTCCTAAAGCTGTTACCCTCTGCAAATTCTGTCATTTCCAACAAGTGCTGTGCTGTAATTTAACAGATAACTCGCTCCTGTTTCCAGCATTTTAATGCATTTTATTTTTTTCTACGAGCAATATACGTGTGTAATTAATAAACAATTTAGTATGTTGAGGAACCTAGGAACTTGGCAAATGTTCTGGGGATATGAAATCTCAGGAAAAGCAGCACATTATAAGAAATAGTAAGTAATTACTTATGTAAGCTTTTCTTTTTAAATTCTAAGAACATTAGCTACTAATTACCTACTAATTACCAGTACTTCAGCAGGTGTTTGCACTTAACTGTAGGCTAAAGCCCCTGTGAAAAACAAACCCCTCACACTCCCTCTCAAGATTAAAGCAGAATCCCACTGGACTCCATAATACAGCATAGGTGTAGCAGAGCTGTTTACATGCCAGTCCTTTAACCACTTGGCTGCTTAAGGTGCAAACAGGCTCCAGTTTGTCTCCCTCGCATTTTCTGCCAGAGCCAAGGTGATTTGCTAGAAGAAATAACTCGAGAGGTAATGAACAAAATCTAAGGGTTAAAAGTAAACCATGATTAAGACTTCATCATCTTCACATTTATCTCACTTCTGTAGTGACCTGGCAAAGGAACACTCTATTTCTGATCATGAATATTGCTGGCTGAACACAGTGAGAATAAAACCTTCTCTGTGAAAAGTTCCTTGATTTTAGAAAGAAAAAACAGATGCAGAGACCTCAGCTGGTGTAAAATGGTTTAGTTTCACCCGCGTACATACCCGAGTCAATACCTGTGCCACTTGAGGAATGGGCCTGCACTTCAGATCCAATCTGTTCACGTCTCTTTCATAGGACTAATTCATACAGCCTAAATTCTACTCAAACAAGCACTTATAAGCAATGAATTTCAAGTTTATAAGCACAGGTTCAAGCTCATATCCCTGACTTAAAAATCAGAATTTCGGTTTACCCAGTTACCAAAAAAACACCTTACTGTTGATAAAAGAAAAATGTCAGACATAAGAAGTCCAGTTAGAGAATGGAAAAGATAACAGGTGCCTCCAGCAACCTGTCACGGTGCCCAGGTTGCACCTTCTGCAGAATACCTAAGGGACAGATGAAAGAACTGAGAGGCACACCTCAGGGCTGTATTTTTCAACAAAACAGTTCACAAATGAATAATTCCAACAGTGCTGCTAACACATTTCTGCCTTTTACCCTCACTGAGATTTGTGAGATCTATTCAAAATATATGGTTGCTTATTTCACTTCTGCAGAGATTACTTCTTTTTCACTGAAAAATAAGACTCAGAGGTAGGCAGTGGAGGTAGTTCAGATCATCACCATTTTTTCTGTGGATGCTATTTAGATTACAGGTCCCCTCCAGATCCATTTTTCGCTGGAGTGATAGAAGTAGTGACTGTGCTGTGAAGTATTAGGTCACAGCAGCAGAAGTGCTCAAGTCTACAGCTGGGAGCTAAGTTTTTTTGAACAGCACGTCTCTATTAAAACAATAGGAACTGCAGGAGACTAGAAACAGTTGAAAACCTGACCCTTTCATTCAGATACTTAAAGGAGAGCTTCTGGCCGTTAGTGTATTTTAAGACTTGAGTCCCACAACTGAGAAATTAAGAGCTGCTTTGACATATGACTTAACCAGATGAGACCATGAGGCTTCTGAGGATATTATACAGCCAACCTTGGTGCCTTCCATCCAAGGCTCTCAAAACCATGTATAAAAATTAAGAAAATAGCACGCCTGGGAGGTAAGTCATTTGTGTTTCACTAGTCAACAAGCTGAGGCTTTGCACAGTAGAATGTCCTAATGTCATTTAAAAAAGAATTTAAACATCATTTGTTCTCCATGTAAAAATACTTTCTTCTCTCTTCTTTTTCTCTGCTGGAGGTTCATGGTAAGATTTTCAGAGGACCTGAATGGTGAGAAGAGTAGCAGTGCTCTAGTCACCGGGGTGCTCCAAGGATAAGTAAGTGAGGCTATTTCAGTCCTGAGGAAGGACTCGTGCCTAAAAGCTGGTCTGATTTTTAACCGTTGTCTCAGGTGATCTAATAAAAGATATTGCTTCTCTCTATGTAGGCTGAACCTCACCGAATGCTGAAATGGCACAAGCATAACTGGCTCATATACATTTATAAGATAACACCATTTATGCTCTCAAATGAGGATCTTACTAAAAATCATCATGAAAAACAGGGAACTAAGAACAAGGAACTCCTTAGGCAGAGCCAGCCAACTCACTGATGCTCCCAAAAGTAGAGCTGAAAGTTGAGCTTCAGCTCTATCCTCCTCCTCCTCCCCTCTTTCCCCCTGTGCCCACTGTTCTTCCCTCCTTTCTTGCTCCCAGTGCCTCAGTTCTCCTTTCCACTGGTTCTGGAAAGGGTCAGGTCCTCCAGAGGTTTGTTTCAGGTTGCTAAACAAGCAGAAAACCATCCTTTTAAGGGGGAGGAATTAGTTTTATGCTAGCACAGAAGTCACATGACCTCACAGAGGGGTCCAGCAAGTGCCAGAGCCAACAGAAGATAAGAGGTTTTGGAGCTCTGGGTGTGCCACGAGTGAGACGAGGGGAAAGAAGTCCTGCTGGACCTCCCATCTGAGTCTGGGAGCTGCATTTACACCCTGGTGATCTGGGCTGCGGATGACCCTGGTACCATCACTGGACCTGCTCTGATGGAGGTCCATGGGGCTGTCAGGACACTTCTTAGGTGCTGGGCACTGGTGATGCAGAGGGAAATACATATGAAGCCAGCAAAGAATAAAGGAGCATTTGGGGTATCTTGAGTATCATGGTTAAGTTAAATTTCCTCATAAACATTTTTGCTACATTTTTACTTATTTTGCCCTCTCTTATTTTCTTCCAGGCATTTTTCTCTGATAGGATTTCACAGTCCTGGCAGCACCTCGATGACTTCCAAGGCAGAACAGCTCCTGCATGCATCATGGGTACTATGGATGCTGTGGCCCTCTGACATCATTTTAGGGGGTACCAAAGCAAACTGTGGAGAGGCTTTTTCTCATCTCTTTTCTTTAGCCTCAAGGAGGAGAGGAAAAACGCAGAGCCAGGATTTTAGCCCTTCATTTTATAATGTAATTGAAATGCCAAGAGACTGAAAAAATTCAATGTTGATGAAGAAACGGATGTTAGTGCAATGAAGAATAGCTCTGTCTTTGTCAGTCTGCAGTCTTTTATGTGTCACAGGCTGTCACTTTCTATTGCACTTCAACTGACTAATTACCCCGGTTTATTAAAAGTGAATATGAATTCACATTTTTTACTTTGCCATGTTCCAAGTGTTAGTGTTATCAGGAGCTATTACTGAATGATAGATCCCACAGTTCTAGGCTTCCTCATGTGAGCAAGTACAGAGCAAATCTACCTCAATATCAATGAAAACCAGATATATTCATTTAAGAGGGAAATATATACTCTGTGCAGTGTATGTTCACATCCAAGCATTAATCACCCTGGTGTGTCCCACATGGCTCAGTGTATTATTAGAACCTCACTCACAGAGCAGGAGAGTGTCTGTAAGTGATGGTGTTGGAAGGGTTGGACTTGAATTAAATGTACTCATCGCTTCCTAATGGGGAGGTATTTTCTGACAGCTGTAATGAAAACTGCTGCTCATCAAAAGGTACTCTGTGTCCTAGCTCGCAAATCCAACCTCAGCTGCAAGTTGCACATTTAAATTTCAAAGTTTTTATCTCTAGTCACACTGGAGTGCACTTATAAGTGCGGTGGAAGGGTCAAATTAGATGAAATCAAAGCCCTGCTTCTACTGAAGAGGCAATTTTAAGCTTTCGCAATTGGATCTGTGTGTTGTTATAGGCTTAAAAAAGCCTCATCATCAAAAATAGGGACTTCTAGAACATGATAATTATCACTTTGATCTGCCCAACTCAGTTCCAGCAGTAACTACCATGTTAGAATTTCCTTATTCTGTATAAAAGAACACATTCAGATAAACAGGTGCATAGACTACAATAGTTCTTGTATAATTTAGGTTGGATATTAGGAAAAATTTCTTTACTGAGAGAGTGGTGAGGCCTTGGAACAGGCTGCCCAAGGAGGGGATGAACACCATCCCTGGAGGTATCGAAAAAACGTCTAGATGTGGCACTTCAGGACATGGTTTAGTGATCCAGATACTATTTAGTAGACAGCTGGACTTGATGATCTTGAAGGTCGTTTCCAACCTTAATGATTCTGTGATTCTATGATAATTGGTACCCCCATTTATTAATGCTGGTCCTTCACACCTTCTCCTACCTTTGTGAGTGAGCGGTCAGATTCCTTCTGAGGATGTCTGTGCTGCCTTTGAAGGAGCTGGATGCTGGTATAAGCCTTCCATGTATTGGCAATAACAATCAATAACAAGAATAACAATAACTTGGGAAGTTATGTCAACAGCAAGCTCTGGGAAAGAATGGATCATCAGATCTTGTAGGAAAATGCCATTTTGCCTGAAAGCATAGCAGGCACAATCAACAGGAAAAGGAAGGGGGTTTCATTCTTCCAGTATTTTCCTAGTGGGCATTCATTGTTTATAACAAAATGCAACTATTATATGTTTTCTTTTGATTTGAGATATTTACCATTTCACATGCTAAACAAAATGTTCTTTCATTAGAACATAGTTGGAGGGAAAAAAAATATCACAAGACTCACTGCAGTGGTGGCATTGTCATCTTGTACATTTATAAAAATGAGGCTGAAGTGTATTTTTTACAATGTGCCCACACGAAGAGAAGCTGTGGGACATGCACTCACATTGCCTGGACTCCAAGCAGGTCAGCTTGATGAGCTAGCTGTGATGTGGAAGCTAAAAGGCTTCCTTCTCCAGTGTTTTCAAGACCTCTGGGTATGATGAATTTTGTATGGGATATTTAAAGATTTGGCTGAAGCTATCTCATCATGACTTTGTGCCCAGGCTTATGTACTGATGGCCATGAACAGAAGATACACCCTAAAGCATTTATCTCGTTCCCAGAGAAGAGCAGCTCCCTACTTCTCGATTTAAGGGTGGAATGAGATCAGTCTGGCTGCATCCGCATGTGAAGCCAAGCTTTGACCTTGGTCTGCACTAGGGAGGTGCAGGTCCCGTGGGGAGTGCTGATCCTGGATGCCCCAACCCCTGTATTGGGTTGGGATTTTCAAGGAATGTAGCCACTCTCTCCCTTCCAGTGGGGCAGACAAACAGCAGGAGAGGTGCCCGAACTCCCGGGTGTCTGCGGTGGCAAGCCAGGGAGCTGCAGGGAAGGGAGCAAGGAGGGCCTGAGGACACAGGGTGTGAGGACACCTCTAAGCACAGAGGCTGGCTATCTAGAGCCGGCAGCAGCACTGGTGAAGGAGAAGGAAACAGCTTATCCACAGGTAGGCATGCAGTAGTTGGCTTCCTCCTGAGGCACATGGTATTAGTGGAGATCAAGAACAGGTATGTTATCCAGGGAACAAGCAACATTTAAATTCCAATGCTAAGGAAAAATCACACACTTGCCCCCAGCTATGATATTTGTAGCCATCCCTCCCCCAAAATAAAAGAATAGCTGATAAGCTGATGACGCTCTTCTGATGGGAAGAGAGGAGCTTTGCTGCTGGCTGGACGTGCTGTTGAGGGGAAGCAGGTTGGGGGAGGAAGGGGCTCTGCCCACCATAGCCAGAGATGCTGCTGGAGGGGGTTCAGGTTTTTCTGCTGCACTGACTCCATGCTGTCGATCCAACAAACTGCTAACCTAGTTAGAAAAGCTTTAAAGTAGAATCAAGGGAGGAGCTGACTAGGGAAAATAAAAGAAAGTGAGCATCCACAAGAGCAGCCTGACAGGGGCCTAAGATTTCAGAGGTTTTGGTATTCAAAATGGGGTCACAGGAGAGACAAGGAGGGTAGTGAATCAAGCCACCAAATACTTTAGATGTCCGTATACTAATAGAAGAAATATTTGGGATAAACAGGTGGAGCTGGAAGTATTAATACAAGATCAAAATTATGACTTAATTGGCGTAACAGAGTCTTGGTGGGATAATTCGCATGACTGGAATAATAATATGAAAGGAAGAACAGACAGAGGGAGAACAGGAGGGGTGTTGCCTCGGTCTGGATAAATTTACTTGCTGGAAGCCTGGCAGGTAGAGAGCACTAAAACTGCCTGAAAATTTTATAGGTAATAATTATAGGGGAAAAGAATTGAGGTACTTACATGGTAGGAGGGTCACCACAACTGGCCACAAAAACTGATCAACCGAGAGAAGCTTTCACTGGTAGCAAGGGGGCTTTGATAATGCTGGAAATATAAAGTCTCTGCAGTAGGAGACAGGCTGACCAGCATGTGTGTGGGGAGCCCAGAAGGAAGAAGCCAGGTTCAGATACTATGAACTGAGCATGAAAGATTACCAGGAGCACATAAGGACAGACAAAAAAAGCTAGAACACAGACTGAAGCACCATTAGGCAGAGGCACCAAGGGTAAGAAGAAATCATTCTGCATGTGCATTAGGAGCAAGAGGTAAGCTGAGAGCAGTGCTGAATGAAGGACTGCAAGGCAAAAAAGTCTCAGAAAGGATGCAAAGAAGGCCTATGTGGGAAGTGAGGTTCCTGCATCCTTGTCAATTAAAAGGTCAGTTGTGAATATGCAGCTGGAATGTTTAAAATCAGAAACACAATAATATTTTTCCTAGAAACGGGAAAGAATAGGTAAAGGCTATTCATTTAACTTCATTTTTTTTAAATAAAATCCTTTGAGTCTGATGAATTTTGTATAGGATACTTAAAAGACTGGCTGAAGCTGTCTCAGAGTCATTAGTAGTGTTCCTGGGAACTTGTGAGGGAAAGGGAATGAAGAATTAGATAGCTAGAAAAGCACAATATTGTGCTTTTATTTAAGCAAAAGGGGAAAGGAATCAAGGAGTTATTGAAGAAGTCAAATTAACTTCAATCCTCAGAAAAATTCTGTAAGAAGTAAAGTATCTGGAAATCAATATTTATGTATCACACTATGTCAAATGAACCTCATTTTCTTTTCTAACTGTGTAACGGACCTTGAGGGTAATGGGAATTAGTAGATGATACACACCTTGACTATAGTAGGGTTTTGACACTATTCTACTTGATATGGTCATAAGACATTATAGAGCAGATAGAGACTATTTTAGATTGCAGTTACAGTGGTTTGTGATCAAAACAAAAGTATATATTATTAAATCCTGTGAAGGTCCGTCCCGGGTCTGGTTCAGTGCACTGTTTATACAGCTGCAGATGAAATGGCAAATTGCAAGACTTCAGTGCAATTTTAACCAAAATCCTGTTTCTCCATTACAAAGTAATGTTGTAGCTCTTCTTAGAACAGATAAGCCTCTGCTGACGTGATGTGTCTGGCCTTGTGTAAGGACAGAGAAGGCAACTTCAGAAAATAAATGAAAGAGGAGGAAAGAGGTGAGCAAAAGGTGACTATGGAAGAAAGATTTTAAAGTCTAAAGAAGAAATGGCTCAGGATGGATTTAATACCAGTCCTGAGGTATGTAAATAGTTGTTAAAGGGCACAGGAATGCTCTGCCACATCCATGATGAAGGATTTGAATAACAGAAGCAGGCTTGACTTTAGGAAACCTTTCTAACTAGGACTGTAATGAAACAGCAGAAGTTGCTTCTTGTGGTCATATTTCTTTCGGTAAAGATTGTCAGAGGTGGCACAAGTAGGGCAGGGTGCCATAGAAGACAGAGGAGTAGCATCAGCAACTTCCTAAGATCTTTTTCTGACAACTTTGTTTGTTTTATGTTTCTTTAAGTTTTCACTATTAGGAGAGCAAAGTGTTCCAGTTAGATTCACTCAGCTCCTGCAAAACTCTTCACTTGTACCTCAGATTTTAAAAGAATTTAGGGAGTTGAGTTTAAATTTAAGAACAGTTCCATTTACAGAAAGGTATTTTGTAAAAAAATATCAATTTTGGCAAAAATTAAGTGGGAAGGAGAAGAAGTGGAGAAGGAAATATGACGTGTGTCTCTATATATCCATGTATCAGAATAAGACCATCGCAAATCCCTAGTGAATGTCCCCAAAACAAAGTAATGCCTCATCTGACTTAAAGTCACTCATAAAAATAACAAACAGCCTCATTTTCATTCCCAGCAAATAAAAAATAAATTTGAAATGCTGAAATGTTTCATAGAATAACAGTTTCCCAACCCCCTTTTAAGAAGTACAGGGAAAAGATCTGGGGCATTACTCAGGAAAAATTCTTCATGACTTACTGACTTTCTGTGAATAATTTTATTCTTGTCAAGTCCAGAAGTCTTTGATTAAGCCCAAATCATCCCTAACATGATCAGTAGCAGTGAAGTGAATTTTGTGTTTTGGTGGTAGGTTTTCCAGATTTTGTAATCTCATTTTACTGTTGGACACCTCAGCCAATGTCTAAATATCAGTTACCTGTAAGAACATGCACAGACTCGTACAACATTTGAATGCACAGTAATGACACAGCAGCTGATATATCTGACAATAATTTGGGAAATCTTTGTCCTAATAAGTTTTTTTTGACTTAAAGCTGGATTATTTTCTATTCTACTGAGCTAAAACTGCGTAGCCCTTTTTAATTGAGGAACAGTAATTCACACTTGGGACAGCAGGAGCTGGCAGGTCATGACTGACATGAGGAGACAGCAGCTAAATGAAGTGCAATAACTTAGAAAACCTCTTAAACAGGCATGAGAGTAGTCATCTGATGATACCAATCATTTTCCGATAGTTTTTGTAGTTAGATGTTTTATTGCTGTTTTGGGGGGCTTTCCTGAATTATTTAAGAGTTATTAATATTTTATTCATTCTTGTTTCTCTCACTCCCACTCTTCTTACCATTTCCATGTGCTGAGTAACTTAGAGAAAATTTCATATAGGAATTCAATTTTGTAAAGTGTCTTTCAAATACCCTCCTACCTGGAGATGATAATTTTCAGTATCTCCTTGACTTGCCTACACAATTAGGAAACATCTTTATTTACTTTATTTAAATTCTGTCAGTGGCCTTCAGAAACTGACTTTTTTTTTTTTTCCCTGACAACCCTACTGCCTGCTTTCCAGGTCCATTTCTTCTCCTTTTTACTCTGTTTTTCTGTCACAGTTTTACAGTTAGCCATTTTAAAAATATATAATTAAAGTGCCAAAGCACCTGCTAGCCTCATGCATATGCATAAAATAGAATTATGTCCCCTCCGGGACACTGGTGTTGTGACTCTGGGGAAATGGCTAAGTAACCATGACAACGTGTCTCCACCACATCTTATTTCCAGTGATAAAAGCATGGTTTACCCTGTTAAACAAACCATATTACAACTTGCCCACAGCAAGTGGTGTCAGCTTTCCAGTAGAGGCACTGGGTCAGGAGGAAGAGGAGCTCAAAAGCATCTATCTAAGCCTCTCCCTCTTTGACACTGCTTCATGGTTATGTTGATGGTAAGAGTCAGGTTGAGATTCAACGTACAGTATTTCACATCTCCATCTTGATAGGTGAGATGAAACAAGAGGAGGCAATGCAGTATTCATCAGCTGCAGGCAGAGGACCAATCCCCAGCACAGCAGCGGTGGATGTTGCAGGAGAACCCAGAGGTAGGATGTAAAGATTGGCGGAGCCAAGGCACAATGATTCAGATGTTTGAATGAGATAATTTCTGCATCCTCTTTCCTACCAGTTTGCCACGGCTGCCAATATTTAGTGAGTGCCAGGGAAGGATACCAAAAACAGTTTTTCAAAGGCTGCTGCCAGAACAAAAAGTTAAATATAATTAGTTTATGATCTTGCTTATGCTATTTATCAGGTATTAACTTATTTTTTAAATCAAGTTCACTCTTCATTATGTATTACACCTTGATTAATTAAAAAAGACACCCACCTTGCTATTACATCATCTACAAGAATTTTATAGGAAAACTCTCATCATTGGATCTTGTCTACTAGCATAATACAGTGATATTTTTATTGTTCACACTTTGAAGAAGTATTTAAATCAACTAAATTAATAATTTTTTTTTTAAAATAGTGCCATGGAAGTGATGGCTTTAACCCTCTTCTCCCCATCACATACTCTAAAGAAAAGTATAAAACCTTAATTGGAGATCTTAATCACTTGAGGGCACAATTTGATTAAGAACAATAAACAGAGAGGTGAAGAAATTAAAAATACAAAAGTCTCAGAGAGAAAACAGAACTGGTGTTTAAAGGTCAAGTACATACACATAATTAGTTCTACTTACATGAAGAACTGCAATTAGCTTTATGAATCGCATTTTGAAATTGCCGGGTCTTGTGAATCCTGGGGGTTTCTTAAAGCACCAGCTGTTAGAGGCATGTGATTAGATCAGATTCATAGCTAAGAATGACAAGAAGCTAAATTATGCTTTCAGTGCAAACACCAGCAAAAGCAAGGCTGAAAATACTATCAGGGCTTACTAAAAGGTGACTAGCAAAGACTAGCCCGGTATTCATCACATGATTTGGGGGCCTGACCTATAATTGCTAAATTCGTGGGACTGACCCTTTCCCAATTCCAAACACAGAATCATAGAACCATAGAATGGTTTGGGTTGGAAAGGACCTTAAAGATCATCTAGTTCCAAACCCCCTGTCCTGGGAGGGTCACCTCCCGCTAGACCAGGTTGCTCAAGGCCCCATCCAACCTGGATTTGAACACATCCAGTGATGGAGCATCCACAACTTCTCTGGGCAACCTGTACAAGTCAATGTAAAGGGATTCTCCACTTATTGTCCCCAGTCAGATTATTTTCTTTTCAGCAATACCCACCACAGGGAAGGTCAGAGCCCCACAAGTAAGAAAATGTTCCTGGAAGTATCATTCACAGATTTGAGTAGTTCCAAATATCTGACTCCTTAAGTATGTCTTTCATGACTCAATATTTTGGACCATTTTCATTAAAATACTGTTTGCTCTATCATGCTAACTTGACATTTGCAGTGTTCTCATCCGAGACAGAGCAACACTGGGGTTGCTCCACCTATAGTCACCTCAAAGCTCCCAGTTTTCAGAACCCTTTCATTATCAGAAAACATAATAATTTAGTGGGTGAAAGGTGTACCTGCCTTGCTTTTTTGTTCTGGGCTGTAACTGCAATAACACGTAGAAAACAACCCAGTCCCACCTGCAGCGTTCAGATTGAAGGCTTTTACGTCATAAGCAAAGTTCAGAACTCAAAGGAGGATGAATGTGACCACGCTAGCAGACTGAAAGGAGAAGCCAATGGCTTCTGAAAAGCAGAAAGTGTGCTACTGAAGAGGTCTGGTGGTTTTGTAAACTCCAGCCATTTTTTGATTTATGCCAATAATGTCCTGTTTAGAAACACCTATGAGCAACCCTGGTTTACTAATGCAATCCATCAAGAAATCAAAAGGCCACATCTCCAAGTGCAAGCACAAACCTGAGAGTTGTTCCCAAAAAAACCCCACAAGCCCAACAGAAATTAAATTTCTGCTAGAATCTGGATTCAAACAATGAAGTCCGTGTTTGGACTTTAGGGCCCCTTCCAGTGATTTGAACACTGAATAGTGTGCCACTGTGGAAAGCTCTCAGAAATATTCTTGAGTTTTCAGGTATCCCAGTATTGTTACACCTCTGGGCTCCCCAAGCAGCAGGTTAACCAAGAAGCACAGCTCTTGTTTCTTGTAAGGTTCTCTAGGTGCTGCTGGATGCCTGTTCAAAAGCTGTTGCATATCTACCCTATCTCTGGTGCTGTATGGGAAACGTCTAGTAGATCTGTCAGAGCACTGGGTTTGTTGCTTTAGGTTTGATTTGTTTGCTTTTGTTGTGTGACTGCTGCAACGTAACAGTTGCCTTACCATGCAGAAACAGGCCGGGGACTGTGTAGAGGAATGAGCAACAGACAGGGGACTAAAAGTCCAATTTTATAATACAGCTAAAGCCCCCAACTTAAGGAGTGGCTTTGGGTGAGTAACTTGCAGCAAACTTCTCCAGAGAGTGTCTGGAGTTTTACAGAATGCAGAAGAAAAATAAAAGGGGAGAACACTGCATCTCAGTTTTCCTATCTGCAACATGGGACTAATACTTACCAACCGACCCACCTCACAAGGGAGATGCAATAATTAATTAGCTAATGTTCCTACAGCACTTTAACTCTGTAAAGTGTAAAATAAATGTTAAGCATTATTGGCACTTAGATTCTACAGTGATTGGTGCCCTACAATTCCCTGAGCCAGGGAGCTAGTTATTGCTGCTCAGAGCAACAGTAGCTTACGGTACCTCCTGCATTATCAGCTAGTTTCTAGATGGTTACGTGCCAGTGTGGCTGTACAGACACTCTCCCACACATGCCAGATGCCACACAGGGGAATGCTGATGTGGAGGTCCAGGATGTGACCACACAGCATGGAAAGGGGACTCTGCAGCCACTCTGTAACTAAGCAGTGCCTTTTTCCTGTGGTTTTTTCCTCCTCTTGGAAGCAGGTTGTTAGGTACTAACCAGTACCTGCAACCCACTGCACTGTTATATAAGCACAACTTTATCTAATTTTACCAGGTGACTCATTAATATCACCAAAAATGTCCAGAATTCCAATAGATTCAACGTTAAAAATCTAATTGGTAAACTGTGTAGAGCAAGTTAAGAGGGGAAAAAAAAGAAAAAAAAAAAGAGCTTCAGCCCCTTGCATTTTGTTGCTTTAGACTTTTTAGCTAAATTTTGGGTTCAGTGAACAAGAAGACAGCAGCTTCCAAAATTACATCTGAGAGATGGATATGTAGGTAATATTATTTAATATTAACTGCTGCTACTTAAGTTAATGAATTCCCATCAGTCATGGCTTTTATGGAGTCCTTTATGCTAAAGTCTCTTTCCACAAAGACAGTGGAAAGAGAATGGTTTGCAGCTCAGCATTTCAGGAAAGAGTTGCAGCTTTGCCCTCTCAGATGCAGCCTGAGAGGTCGGTATTGAAGTTTTGTGTACACACTATACACAATTACAGGATTTTATTTCAGGTCCTCTGGGCAGAACTTCCCTATCAAGCCTGTGTTTCAAAGGCATTCAAAGCACATTTGGATTTTGAGAGCATCTAATACGAACCAAGGGGAGAGTTTCTTACCTAGTTTGTTCCCAAAGAAATCTTGCTCACATGCACCAAATCCACACTGTGACTTAAACCAGTACACAGTAAAAGGAGAAACCTGGAAATTCTGTAAAAACCTGATTATTGTTTTCAACAAAAACACTAGTGCAGATGCAACCTCAGCTCATCTAGTATTCCTTCTTCTGACTTTGTAGGAAGCCATCTGGACAATAAGCAGTCAAGTATCACCAGACCACCAAACTAGAGTTTAAGAGTATGTGCCAATGCAAAAATCATTTGAATCTTTCCCACTTTCTTATACTGTTTCCCTAAGCATCTCCTGTTTGGCTTTGCCCACCATAGGGTACTGAACTGTACAGACATTCAGTTTGAGCCAGTCAGTATGTTCTTATACAGTCTTCTGATACATCCAGCAACATAAAGAGGATTCAAATATTGATATGCATTTACACATTGGAGACAATTACAGCAATCCACCACTTTACTATGGGATATTGTACACCATGTTATTTAACTCATAGAGTCCATGAGAATTGTGACTGACATCAGGAAGAACTGGAGAAACCTGTGTAGAAAATCAGAACCCTAAATATGACATTGGGTCCTAAAAGTTAAATTTCCTATTGAGAATCCACCATAATAAATACTTAAAATCTCATAAAATCTGTTCATGATGGAGGTGAAAAGCATCTGAATTATGTATTATTAACATATACTCACTCATCTTGTCAATTTAATTAGCAGACTGGGTAAGATTGTCTCTTTTGTGATCTCCCTATAAAATCAAACAAAAGTACTTTGTGTAAGACTAGCTGGCATTAACCAACACTGTATCACTTCACTTTTGAAGTTTCTAAGAGTGAATGACTTAATTTATCTTTGTTTGTTTAGTACTCAACCACCGGATAGCATTTTGAGCAATGCAAAACAAAAATATAAAATGCTTTTATGCTGGGTTAAAAATCAATAACTCAGTGATTTTTTGCTTTGTTTCAGATGAGCAGATACATGAACATATCCCTTCAAAAACTTGCTGAGCTTTAAGGCATATCCTAAGCAATTTCTGTTCTTGTTTTGCCTCTGCCCACAGAGAGGATGTTTAAAAGCCAATACCAGCTCTTTGCAAAACCTTTCCACTCCTCAAAATCTATGATACTGATCTTGGCAAGTATCTCTCAGAAACTGTCAACAGTCTGAGTACATTTGTATTGCAATTTTCTTGAACTTTGGAGTTAATATTAATTTAGAAACTTTCAAGGTTAGGAAAAGTCAGACAAGAGTTATACTTTTTTGCTTGATTCTTTTTTGCAAATCTGTGAATGAATACCTAAAATATTTCTTGACTGGTAATCCAACTTTGTCACCCAGTCCAGGACATTTTAAAACAAATCTAGGTTGTGTTTTGGTTTCCCCCCCGCCCCCCCCCCCTCTTGTAATACATTAGCTTTAGCTTTTTATGAATAAAAGAAATTAAGCATGATAGAATGAGTTGGGTAAGTTTTGTTTTTTTTTTTATGTGGGTTTATGTATTAGGTG
>JANIJG010000335.1:0-77416 GCA_024611175.1 Megaceryle torquata | reverse complement strand
AACCAAAATCAAACCCAAAAACAACCAACCAACCAAACAAAAAAAAAACCCCAAAACAAACAAACAAAACCCCAAAAAAACCCAAACAAACAAAAACCAAACCAAACCAAAACCAAACCAAAACAAAACAAAAACACAAAAAACCCAACCAAAAAACAACCAAACCAAAAAAACCCAGGAGGTGCCTGCAATTATAAAGCAGTTCTAATTTTTATTTAATTTTGCAGGAGGATAAATTTTTAATTCTGAATAAAATTTGGATATAATTGCTGGGTTTTGAATAGACTAAGTTAATAAAGGTGGTTAAATAGAACGATCTGATGCCACAAAAAGGAAAAAAAATCAAACCCCATAATCAAATAATCTTTATAAGTACATTGAAAGAGCTGGAAGAAAAGATGCACTGGAATGAGCATTGCCTAGAATATCACTGAAGGCACAAGCAAAATATCTGGGATATGCTCTTAAGTGAAGAGCATTTATAATTGATTTTATGTTTCAATTATCTCAGACTCATTTGGTCCCTTATGCCTTTAAAACAAATATATTAGGTCAAAGTCCTTTGGGATTTTATGCATCTTGAGATCAACTAATTTGTTTTAACAAGTGTTTTCCCTTCAGAATTGCCAGCATGAGCAAAATTCAAAGACCTGAAGAGGGGAAAATTCTGTTTATTAGATGAACTGGTGAAAGAATGCACACCTCACCGCCACGTGCAAAAATAAGGAATTTGGAAATTAAATAAATTCATGGTATGTGGAAATTAAAGCAGCAATACAGGTTCAAATGTAATCACCTTACACTTCTTTGGAAGGATTTAGATGGGCTAGTACAACAGTATGTGAGGAAGTGATGGTATGAAGGCAGGCAGCCTGCATAAGTGTTAATGGCAACACCTCAATTGACTCATTCTTGTGATTTCTGTTAGCGTGTCAAATAAGACAAACCTGTGGGTGGTCATGTTCTCCGTTGCTGAAATCAAACATGGGCCCACCTCGTGTCACATGGACTTTTTGTCAAAGGGAGCAACTCATCATTCTGAATCACTAGAGTTTGTGATTCCCACTTGAAAAAAACCAAATGAAAAAATTGTTACATAAAGTGTCACAATATGAACTCCCATATTTCTATCAATCAAGAATTTATGGCTGTGTCACACTCCTCAGAATGCTGTAGGTAGGATTTTTAATCAACTTCTGGAAAACTTTCAAGGTTACTTCATCATTTTGCGTTTCTCTTTCATGAATTACATGCTTGGTGGGGAAAAAAGAGACAGTGACTCTCTAAAATGCAGGACTTTTCTAAGCATCTGATTGATAAAATCTTGTCCCTGAGTGGACAAAAGCTTCTCTTCAGTCAAAAACTCATGCAAGGGCAGGAGTTATGATCTGTTGGCTTTCTTGGATGACTTGAGAGGATATTACAGATATGTCTCCTTTTTTCATTTAAAATCTGTCCATGTACAGCAGGACACTGGCCCTAACTTTCCTAACTTGGAGCCAGATGTTGGATACAAGCTGCAACCTAACAGAAAGAGGTGCAAAAATAAATAGTAACTCAGATTGCTTGTCACTGGGGCAATAGCTACTTAGACTAACCTGGGGTACTGGGGAATATTTCCTGTTCCAAATATTGCTGCAGCAGTTATAAACAATAGAAACAAAGCTCCTTCTTCAGATTTGTGAGTTATCCCTTGTTAATGTGTTTCGTCTGCCTTCAGAAGAAGGATGATGTCTTTGGAAGTCTGGAATTCACCTAGTCACACAAGAAGTGCATCCACCTGACAAAGGACATTCAAGAGGCCTGTTTTCTCAGGCTCCTTAAGAGAAAGTAAAATAAGCAAGGAGGAGAAAAGCAATTATTTCCATTTCCATGGCATATTACTGTAAAATATCAACCATTGTAAATGGATTAATTGGGGCAGACATAATATACTTGGACAAATTCTGGTAAAATCTTCAAGTGCTGGCAACCCTTCTACCAAAGGCAACACACAGCATTCCATTTCCTACTTCAACTGAAACACACACTTTTATGAAGGAATTGATTCTTACAGCTCAAAATAAATTAACATGTTCTCGTCATATTTTGTATCCCACCAAACCAGATAACTGAATGGAAAATGGATACGAAATGGCTTGCAACAAATGGCTTTTGGGTTCACTGCTTATTTGGAGTCCAGGTGACTTAGGTTCTTGTCTGACATCCAGGTCTTGGACCTACCTTGTTTCTTCTTTGGAAAGCTGGTATTCCTTGATTTCTCTTACTTTATTTTTTTTTTTCCAATCTATCTCTTTATTGAAACTAAGAAAGATGTACTTTACTTAAAATTATGAATTACAGGTTAGGTGATTTAAAGACAGACTTTGTTGTTTGTAATGTATGGTTGTTCTGGCTCAGGAATGGTAATCGGTTTCCAGTCTTTACCTTCCAGCATTGTCTTTATAAGTAGTAAAAAATCCTTATGCTTTTGTGTCCTTTGAGAAAACTTTACAGAAGCAAAATAAATAACTGCTGCGATAATAGTAAGTAAACAAAGAAAATCAAACCTTCTCATCTGACAACTGTGCACCATGCCCACTGGAAAAAAAAAGCATTCAAGTAGCCTGAGCCTTACCTTCTGAATTTCTAAATAGAAAAAATTTCCCCTTGTTTTTCACTCTCTTTAATATAAAAGGAAACTGAGGTGTATATACGTCTAGAGCAACATTTTCAAAAACCTTTCTGCTGGTAAGCCTTCTTTTTAAATTTTTTTTTGTACTCTGGTCCCTGTGTAACAAAGTAATGTGTGAGACTTAAGTATATTCTTAAAGTTAAGTGTGTCTTCAATGTAGTTGTGCTCGAAAGAGGTGATATAAGCTTGTGCATATGCTGTGTTGAATTGGATCTTTGACTATCCATACAGAAGTGTAAAATAAAAATGACATCTTTTTACAGAGTGCTAAATGAATAACAATTGGGAGAATGGTAAAGGTTGGAGAGGGGATCTGTTATATATTATCAGTACATAAGAAGTAACTTTGCTTTAAAACATTGGACTGTAAAGCATTTCCAGCTTCTATGTTTCTAAGAATCTAGAAAGACAAAAACCTACTTTAAAAACAAGAGAAGCAGAAAAACAAAAAAAAAGAAAGGATAATAAATATTTCCTTTTAGATTTTAATGTTGGTAGAATGAAAAAGTGCTTGGAGACATGGCTTGAAAAGCTATTTCATTACCTGCACTGCAATCTAATCCATCTACTTATTTATCTGGAGTTGAAAGAAGCTGACAAATTCAAGACAATATTAGAATGCAACATCAGTCCAATTAGCCTCAATGGCATTAATAACAATGATGTGCCACCTGTATCTGCTAAATGTTTCACCATCTTGGATTATGTTAATTGTAATTAATCAGCAGCATAGTGAAGAGAACAAAGGCTGAGAGAAATTTTTAAGAGATGTGACGGATTAATGCACTTAGAGACTTGACCTGATGTTAGGGAACAAAAACATGCATCTACATACACATGAAATGATCCAAGACAATTAAAAACTAAACAGATATTTTTTTTCATATATATAGCAAGAAACGTGGACAAATTGTGCAAGCATTGGGTTGATTCCTTCCATGCAGTATCCCTAAGGAGCTGACTGTAATATCTATCCATCCACCTGCATAAAGATAAATATCCAGGAAAGAAAAAGCAGTTTTCTGTATCATCACTTAATTAATGTCAACCCTGGATAGCAAAATACTTTGCCTCATTTTCCAGACTTTAAATGAGCTATACATTTTGAGTAGGTATTTTCTTTCCCATCTTTCTACATGGCTAAAATCTGCCATTAACAGATACATTTTACATCTTCTATGTTTTCATCCTTCCACAATAGGGTAGTGGGTTTAGGAATCTCACAGCAGTTATCTGGGGATTTATGGTGGAAAGCAGAAAGATCAAGTGATCTATAGGTGACTGCCTATGGACAGGTAGATGTATGCACAGGGAGAATATAGCCATTTTACCATTAAGTGTTTTGCAGCTTGAATCTCTTCCAGAAATTTCACCTACCTGAGCACTTTTTCTAAATCATCTCTAAAGGGAGAAGGAGCAAGGTAGACACAAGTCATGTGTCATTAACAGAAATCCTATTTTCAATGCTGGGAAAATGCCTCAGCATCTCAGAGTTACAGCTAGAGAAAATACTTTCTATTTTTATCTTAAACTCCTGTTGCTAGAACTGATTCAGTTCCCTTGTCAAACAGTTCAAGAACAAAGAACTGAAAAGGTGCTTATATCCTTGCTATAGCTATCAGAAGAAATTATATAATTCTGTGTGGGAAGTTCTACCTAAAAAATGTAAGATTTCTTTACCACCACAGTTTCCTTCCTTTTATATGTTTCCTTAAAGCCTGAGTGACTTTGTCCAAGTTCCAGGCATAATAAGGGGTCATACAAAAGCAGACATCACAGCAGAACCCATGCATTATGTGATGCAGGCTGTCTTCTGTGGTGATGAGGGTTGGAAACTGTTTATCTCACATTATCTGTTTCTCATTTGATCAGTGTGTTAAGGTAAGAAAAAGTAAGGTAAGAAAGAGTAATTGATAGGCAGTAGAACACAGCAACATGGAGCAGATGTTCTGAAGTCTTTTTTTGGTCAACATGACAAGACACAGGCTGGACTCTGCTCCTGCATTTGGAAAGTCCTGGTCTTGAACTGAGGCATTTTTTTCCTATGTCTTTTGCCAAAAAAAATGCAATAGAGGCACAGTGTCATCACCTGCTGACATGAGTAAAGACAGGTCTTGATTAGTCAGAAGGCAATGCCGCCATAGACCTGCATATTCCTCAGTATCTGGATATCACTTGCTCATTGATGTTTTTATATTTTGCCACTTGGGGACACAGCTGCTGTCCTCATTTTGTGTGTGGAAGTTCCTAGACTCGGCAGTTACATGACAACTAAAGTTACCTAAGAACATGGAGCATAACCTGTGAGGTAGAAACTAGAACTTCTAAATCCCTGTTAACTTGTTAGGTAGAGACTCTGGTCTCAACCTAAAAATACCTGGCCAGAAAAGACTGAAACAGAGAAATTAGAATTGTAGGTAACATTTTCATTTTCTTTATCCTGATACCTATTTTTCTTCTGTTCTCTTTTTTACTTCTTTTAAAAATTGCACATGAATTTGCTTCAGTCTATTTTAAGCAGCCACATGTGTGCCAGCAGCATGGGTGCTAAGGTCAGAAGAGAAACCTTTCAAAGCTAACATGGTGAACAATAATGAGGCCAGCAGAAGCAGCTTCACTCTGCTGCTTATACACAGCGTGCTTAGCTGGACTTGCCACATATTATCAGGCTGTAATTCATTTAGGCATTGGTCAAGGGATAACTTCCAACATTTATTGAAATTAGTCTTCAGAAATCTGATAAAGATATAAAACTGAAACGGCAAGGAGGAAGGGATATTAACGTATGTATGCATGGAAGTGGATATTAATCAAGGCGGAGATGAGCAGAGATACTTACCAAGCATCCCGCTGACCTGGAGGAACAACAGTAGTCTTTGGGAGTGATTTTAAGGGAAAGAAAGAAAAAATCCCAAACTGGTTTGTTTTTTAATAAACCCTGAGAAAGATGTTCTTGGAGCTTCATTCCATAACATGCTTTTCCACAAATAGATTCAGATGTTGGGGTATCACTTGTTTGCGTCTGAAGAGTGATATGTTCTTGAGCTAAAAATGAAACACTGAGCAGATGCTGACTTGAAGCGACATGTTCCTAAAAGCAGGCAAGTTGGATGCTGTCAACAGTTAATAAACACATGCAAAAAACAAAACAAAAAAAGTCGAAAAAAGAAGAAAAAATAAGAGGTTGCAATTAGAAACAACACTATTTGACAGGGAAATAATGAACAGGATTAATTAAACATTTATGATTAACTCTTCACACCAAATTCTTATCTCCAATTTACAGGTGAAGAAAGTAAGACACAAGTGAGTGTCACCTCACTGGGGGAACTGAGCCATTTGCCTTCAACCTCCTCCTCTGTAGACACGCGCTTATGTAGAGCTTTCTTGCTGCAGAAGACAACTTTTCCACTGAGCAATCTCGAGAGTTACAGAATACAACCCTGGAGGTTGCAAGCCTGTGACTGATGCATGCCAAGCAGTCAGAGATAAAACACTGGAGTGCAAAATTGAACCAGAACCCATTATAGAGATAGACATGGGAGATAAATGGAAAGAAATAACAAACAAATAGAACTAAAACAGGGAATGATAATTTATATTCCACTCCTTCCTGCTGAGTTTTCTTCTCTTCTCTATCCTGATGGGGAGGTATTGCTTTGGAGAAAAGACGTCCCTCCTCCTGCTGCTGGTCAGTGAACTATATAGGGACAGAAACTCATGGGCTAGCCACGGGGCAACAAGAAGTAGGTGGTGCAAAACCAACAAACTAAGATGGATAGGGAACAAAAGCCATAATCTCCTAAAAGTGAGATTTTGGAAGAGTTAACATCGTGGTGACAAAAAAGTGTAGGTCCTCAATTCATGTCAGAAAAGCAGCTTGTTTGTCAAGAAAAATATTTTGTTATAGATACCTAACAGGAAAGCTGAAAGGTGATCTGAAGCTCTGCAGTGCTTTCTCTGTATACTTTTGCAAATTTTGCTGAATGCTAAAATTTCAGACCAAGATGTTTTACCTGTGTGAAAGTCACCTGTCATCTCACCTCCATGTAAACTTCTAAAGGAATTTTCTTCCTGGCCCTGATACTGTTATTTGAAAAGATTAACTTTCCTCTTTTCTAAGTCTTCTACTTAGGAGGTTTCTCTATTTTCTTACCCTCACAGTATGGGTTTGACAATGCACTTTCAAGGATGTAACAGTTTCCACGAGTTTCAGTGTTCTTAAGACATAGTTCTATTCTACTTCTAAATTCTTCAATTCTTTGTCTATGTCTTAGCAGGCAAGTGAACAGAGGAACACTGATTAATCTGAAATTTGTTTATTTATTATATCTGTACTGTACAATCATTTTCTAGTAAATGTGGCGATACAGACGAGTTTTGCTTTTTGTTTAATTACTCTAGCATTGTTAGGGTTTCATGTCCTTATGACATCCTGAAATGACACCAGAGAAATTTAATTCCATTTGCCTTTTTGAAGGAAGATATTTATATAATTTAAAACAATGGCCATCTTTTCTTGAAAGAAGAAGAGCCCTCTACAATGACTGAATTATTTTCTTAAGCTCTTTTTAGATCTCCCATCATTAGCTGCAAATTTAATTCCAATATGTTGCATATTGTATTACTCTCTAATGAAGGAAAAGGATCAGATCTGTCAGATTAGGCTTGAAAACAAAGATGACATTTTCTACAAGCTGGTAAGAAATTATCACCGATTTGTTTTGAAAGCAAAATCTCAAAAGAGAAAAGTCTTTTTTTTTTTCTTTTTTTTTTTCTTTTTTTTTTTTGGTAGTTTTAGGGAAAAGAATAATATACAAGCTAAATAAATATAAGGGTAATACTTATCTTTTCAATATAACAAACTATTCACTTTCATCAGTACTTGCTCACTTGGTTTTGTGTATGTATCGTGGCAGTCATATAGACTGCATTACAGCAGCACATAGTGGACTTCCGAGGACTGCAGGTATATCTATCTGACTGGTTGTGCTGGTTTGGTTGGAACAGAGCTGGTTTTCTTCACAGTAGCTGGTATGGGGCTATGTTTTGGATTTGTGATGAAAACAGTGTGGCTAACACAGGGATGTTTTAGTTATTGCTGAGCAGTGCATACAGAGTCGAGGCCTTTTCTGCTCCTCACCTCCCCAACAGCAAGTCAGCAAGGGAGTGCACAAGTTGAGAGGAGACACATCTGGGACAGCTGACCCCAGCTGACCGGAGGGATATTCCAGATCGTATGACATCATGGGGGGAAGAAAAAGGAAGGGCGGGACATTCAGAGTGATGGCATTTGTCTCCCCAAATTACTATTACCCATGATGGAGCCCTGCTTTCCTGAAGATGGCTGAACACCTGCCTGCTCATGGGAAGTGGTGAATGAATCTCTTGTTTTGCTTTGCTTGTGTGTGTGGCTTCTGCTTTACCTGTTAAACTGTCCTTATCTCAACCCATGAGTTTTCTCACTTTTAAGCTTCTGATTCTCTCCCCCATCCCACCAGGGAGGAGTGGTTGTGTGGGGCTTAGTTGCCACCTGGGGTTAAACCACAACATGGGTTCATTATGGTCAGTCATTTTCTACTTTTCTGTAAATAAATGTTCCTTCTCTCTACCCACAGTAACAGCCCCATCACCTCTTTAGACTCCTTGATTAAATATGACAAGCAATTATTGAAGTGTCATTACAGACAGAGATGGCACATCCTGGTACTTCGCATATAATGCTACTGTGTCTCTGCAGCTTGAGTGCAACTCAACTTTACAGTAAATGGAACATTACAGTACAAAGAAAATATTTATGAATATCATCAATAGATAGAGAAGTCATGCTCTACAGTATATAGATGAAACAATCTGCATATGATGGAAAATTGTGAGGTTGAGATTTCTGGTTTTGAATTAGAACTGATTAAAAAAAAAAAATCTCTATCTTTAAGAAAAAAACCCCATTATATTGTTATGTATTGTATTTACCACAAGCTAGGAAAAAAAAAACCCAAAAACAACACACCAATATTTTAAAGGCTTCAATGGAATCATAGATTCTGAAAAAAAAATTAGAAAAAAACTTTTCATCACAGAGCCTTTTGCTCTTTGCTATCAACTTCACAGAAGCTGTAGTCCTGCTCAGTCATTCTCCTTTCAAGACATATATCCTGGCCAAACTAGAACCCCATGAATCATTTTCTTCAATGGGCTCCCCAAAAAACCTTTGTGGTACATTTGAGTAGGCATTTCAGCCTTCTCAATGGAAAATTTTGGCAAAAATCACTCTTTCCTTTGAGAGCATTTCTATTTCAGTAGAACAATTTTTTTAAGTGAGAAATTTCTCATCTTTTCAAACAGGGTGGGGTGACTAATAGAGTGATGGCCAGTGCCTCAAGCTCATGATAGCATAAGGCCAAAGGTGATTTTGTGATGATGGTCACAAAAGAAGATGTGTTGCATGCCCGAAGGAGCCTCCAGTTTGATGTCCAGACCAATGCTTTAAATTCTTATACATAATATTTGGCTTTCCATGAACTCATGTCACATGGCTTTTTGGAGGCAAAAGAGGGTCAAGGGAAGAATAGATGGCAGGAAAGAGGTGAAGTCAGGAGACAAACAGACAATGTCTGTCTGGAGACCAGGATTATACTAATTTGGCAGCACAGAGTTAGTGAATTGAAAGAAATGGCATTAAGCATGGATTGATTAATGGCAATGACAATGGAGACAAACAGATTACAGGCTAAATCCTCTCCTCTGTGCCTTTCACTGTATCTCTGCTGCAGTGCAGACATGTCACTGCTTTTGCCTGGTGGCCATTTGCCTCCTTTTTCTGTTGATGTGATGAGCGATTGTGGCCAGATGAGAGGGCAGCATTCATTCAGAAACAGCTCTACTGGGTGAGCTCTTTCTTTCCCCCAGCACAACCATCATTACATCCAAAGGAGTGGTGGAAGAGGGTAAACAAAGTCACAGATATGAAAGATCACGCAGGAGCTTCCAGTGTTCCTCTAGTCCAAATCCCCTTCTGCTGCATAGTGATTTTGGCTTATTTTCTTAATTAAAAAGCAATTACATGTCCGAAAAAATAAAAACTTGCTATAAAAGGTTGTAGTAACAAGAGGTCTGTTCATCTTCTCAGCCAACTGCAGAGGTCTCTGGTTGCTTGCCTTGCACAGTCTGCATTGGCTGTAAGGGTGAGTTTCTTTCACTCCTTTCCTAACCTGATGCCTTCTGCCTTGATGAGCATGGCAGTTGCATGTAGGGCTGTGAAACTCTGCTGTTTACCTCTGCAGTATGACTCCTCAGTTCAGGCACACTAAGTCCTCATGTGAACTTTTCCATGGATACATGGAAGTGAAACTGATTTTGGTGAATGTTTTGTAATCTTGCAGTAACCAGTCATGTATCTCTGCCTGCATGAGATATATGCATGTTAATGCTTATATTCATAACTATATTAGGTAATTATATAACCATGTGCAATACACTACAGAGTGCAAGTTATATATACCTAATACAGTTGTCAAAATTAATATTAATAAATATCTTAATATATAAAGAACCTTATTCTTGAGATGCTGCACCCACAATGCATTTCACTTAGGTTTAGCTAGAATGTGATGTGTTTTTCAATCTAAAAAGCAGTTCTACTGATATTGGACTTTATCATAAAGTAGTTAGTTAGTATAGCTTTAACTATTTATTACATTTGTGGTATTGTATATCATAAAAAATACACAAACAAACAAACAAGTCGGTTAAAAACAAGTCAGAATAATGTTTAGAAACTAGACCATTCATTAAAATCAATAGAATATTTAAAATCCCTGAGAACATTAATTCTGGATCAGAGCTTGCACCAGGACTCATGTTGCCTCACTTCAGCTGTTGAAAAGTTAAGTGTTTCCTTGCAGCTACTTGTCCAGACACCTTCAGTACAGAGCCACAGACATCTCCAGACCACAATCTGCTGCATCCTTTTGTGCTGAAAATGTAAAAGTGAGCTTGCAAGGCTACATTACATGAGATATCTCATTTTCAGAGAGCTAAGCTGAGGTCAGAAAAATCCTGCCCATAAATTAGGAAAAAAAACAACTCCAAACTCCACATGTTTTAAAAAGGAACAATTTATTTAAAGTAATCGCCATCTGCTGTTAATAAATTAGTTGAATTTAGGTATCTGGAGTTCAGTTTTCTCAATACTGAATTTAGTCTATATTTACTATGTATATACTATGGTTTTGAGAACTGCAGGTTTCCATGGCCATTTATGGAAATATATGGAGATTTTTCTTAAGAATAAATAAATGCTTTTGTAAGAAGAAGAAAAAAAGGAACCTTGATATCCCTTTGACCTTATTACCTCCTGGAGTGGCTGTGAGATGAGAAGCCTTTCTGCTTTGTTTAGGAGTCTTTGCCTTGAACTATTAAAAGGTCTAGTCAAACAGATACATGAAAAAAACAACAGAGCAAGATGAATGCCAAAGAAGAGCAAAAATGCTTTAGTATTGAAAACACTATAAAAATGCAATTGTGCTGAGGAGAAAAAAAAATATAAACATATTTCTGAACATTCTAAATATTTTAAATATCTATAAATATTCATTATGTATCCATCCCCCATACATATTTAAAACCCAAAGTCACTGTTTTCATTAAGTGAATGCTGCTGGAGATAAAAGTATGCTTAAAAGAAAGAACAATTATTGTTGGACCAGCTGTAGTGATAAATCACAATCAGGCATGGAGATTAGGTTCCAAAAATGGAAATAAATGCACATTCTGCTGGAGTTCCAGCAGAGAAGGAAAGCAAGACAGAGAACAAGAGTTTGAAACCCACTGCTATCTATCTAAAGAACTGAAAATGGAGTATTGCAAAATGATGGGCAGATTTTACTTCAGGATGCTTTGGACTTTGACATTTTTGAAAAGAGAAAGGGAGGACACCAGTTTAAAGTAATTAGTCCTTTAAATTACAATAGCAGCTCAGGACTCCAGGCTATTCGCTGTGTATCCTTCTCTTTTGCCATTGTTTCTTTGCTTTCCTGTCATCTATTGTCCCTTCTGTGAAAGTAATTTGGTGGCAAAGCCCTTTGTTCTGTTAAAAGAGAGAACTTCCTAGTGCACTATTTAGTCTGTAGTCATTTCTAATAGTAGATGCTTATGGAGAATAGATAAATACAGCAACCATAAAGTTACATTTCCCTCCATACTCATGCAGTTTCTTGACAGTTGCAGCTAGGACTGCTTGAACTGTGATGGCATTGTCTATTTTGGTGAAACTCAGATGCTCAAACCTCCTTTAAGTCTGGTCTTCATCAGTTTGTTGAGGCAGCACCAGCATGAGTTCAAGAGGCTCAGTTTGACACTGTGAAGATTTATCAGGTTGCCTCCCCTGCTGGGAATCTGCACTGTTTATGGGCCACTGGTAGCAAGTGCCCTGCAAAGCAAGTGAGAAACGTGGGAGATTCCAGAGAGATGAATGAGTATGGAGAAAAAAATCAGATGGAAAAGTAATGTTAAAACTCTCTTTAGTATTTAGATTTCAGCAGTACATATTCTATTAAGACACAGTGAAATATTATAATAAAGAACTAAAAATAAAGGTAATTTTTCATCCATGCTGTTCTCTGGTTCAAAAGTGGATGGACTGATGTTTCTTTTCTAGATGGTTCCAGCATCTAGTAACTCTACCATCATTAATGATAACAATGATAATTAACAAGCAACTTTCCCATGCATCTTATAGATTTTTTGAAATACTATGAAAAATCCATCCAGTTTTTAAAAGAAAACAAGGGTCATCTGAAACTCAAAATACTATCAAGTACTTGTTTAATCAGAGTATTTGGGATTTTTGTCCTGATCAGAATCTTTAAAAGACTTGATAGTCTTTTAAATAAGTACAAAAGAAGTTCAAAATACTGGTTGCTTTGTAGAATTAAAAACCAAATAAATAATTGCAATGCTCAAAGCAAAAAGTAAATGTCCAGACTCCAAACAAAATGGAAGTAATTCCACAGAGGTTCATATTCTCATGTCAAGAATGGCTTCAACTCTACAATGTTAGTAACGCTTGAGTTATTTTTCTATTTTCTTGATATGACAAGAATCCTTCATTTGACGTACTTTAATATCTTTTGCTTCAGAGATCTTTTCCTGACATATATAATAGAAAGCCTGAGAATGACTCTAATGGATAATGGGGTTAAAAGTGAAACAAGGTGTCTCTCTACACAGTGCTCAAAAATGAGTAAGTTTGATTTCCCTTAACGCAAATGTTGGTTTTGTGCAACATCAGTGTCTGCTGTTGGGTGTGGCTCTGCTGTCATCACCATGTAATGGGGGAAAAATGATGGTACCTGAAGCAGTTTCTTTGCTACCAGGTGTCATCATGTTGCTCACCATAGGTCATGCAGGACTAAAGAAAAAGTGCACAAATATGTGCACATGCAGTATGGAATTGCTGGTGGTAGTCATGGGTCATGAGGTTTGCACTGAGATTGCAGGGCCTTGTCAGGTTTGCTGTGTCTGGAATTTTCTTACCATACCCGTAGCTTTATTTTACATGGTTTAGCAGTGACAGCAATTTTTCTAACTGACCAGGTGTCTATAGCTACTCTGTTCTGCTTGTGTTTCATAGAATCATAGAATGGTTTGGGTTGCAAGGGACCTTAAAGATCATATAGTTCCAAACCACCTGCCATGGGCAGGGACACCTTCCAGTAGCCAGGTTGCTCAAAGCCTCATCCAACCTGGCCTTGAAACATATCCAGGAATGGAGCATGCACAGCTTCTCTGGGCAACCTGTTCCAGTGCCTCACCTTAGTGAATAATTTCTTCCTTATATCTGATCTATGTCTACAATCTTTCAGTTTAAAGCCATTATCCCTTGTCCTATCACTACAGGTCCTACTAAAATGTCTGTCCCCATCTTTCTTATAGGCCCCCTTTAAGTATTGAAAGGCTGCAATAAAGTCTCCACAGAGCTTTCTCCAAGCTACACAACCCCAAATCTCTCAGCCTGTCTTCATATGAGAGGTGCTCCAGACCATCTTGGTGGCCCTCCTCTGGATTCCATCCAATAGGTCCATGCCCAAGAAGGAGGAAATAAGAAATGTTGTGGTCCCCAGACATGAATGCAGCACTCCAGGTATTGTCTCAGAAGAGTGGACTAGCGGAGGAGAATCACCTCCCTAAACCTGCTGGCCATGCTTCTTTTGATGTATCCCAGGACACAGGGGGCCACCTGAGCTGCAAGAGCACATTGCCAGGAGAGCTTCTCATCAACCAACACCCCCATATCCTTCTCCATAGGGCTGGAGATTATAAGATTATCCTTTACAAACAGCAAGAAACCAAGCAGTGGGAAGAAAGGTGGGGTACAGCTTTCACTGCAGAAGGAACAGGAAAGCCCAACCATATAATAAAGTACTGCAGCAGACAGAACCAATCCTGGACTGTTAGCAGAAATGGCAACACAAAAACCTGCTGCCCTTACTGAATTTCCACATCCCCAGATATATTTCTGTCAGGTTTTGGGGTGTATTTTAATTTACACACCTGCTCTCTCTCTGATGTACTTGTGCAACCCACAGAAGTTGGCTCCTTCTAATGATCTACGGCTGTACCTTGTGAAAATATGTTTTCAATTTGGCTCCTGAAACATGGATCAAGTGATACTGCCAACATAAATATTCTTTGCTGTCAAACATTTTTCTCCTCCAGAGTGTCGAACACCTGCACAGCAGCTCAGAAATAAATAAATAAATAGATAAAAATGAAACCAAACCAAATAAAACAAATAGAAAAAGAATATTAAAAAAAAAAAAAACAACCAAAAAAACCCAGAACAAGTAATACTAACCACTTTATAGTGGTGTTTCCTTTTCATTTAAATTTTTCACCTAAATTTCATTTAGCAATTAGCTGAGGCAGTCATGAAATACTTTTATATATTGACATTACATATTAACTTGCACATGCAGGGCCAAATTCCCAGCTTGCAATTTACACCTGCTGGATGCCTGGCCATGGGCATTGCCTTGCTAAAAATCTCTTACAGCCATGTCAACTCTTTTTAGACCACATGACTTGGGGCTGTGGTCCTACGATACAAGCCTGACTGGCAGCATGTCTCCTTCTGCCTTTGCATTGAACCAAAGACCCAGATCAGTTAGCAGAATCCAGAAATACTGAGAAATACTGTAAGAACTGTAAAGTGATATTTATTGTTTCCAAATTTTTCAAAGTGAAATCTTAGGACAACCATTTGTAACTTCCTGATACATATTTTGTCACTAATACACTACTCAGCTTTCAGACTAGGAGTGTTCAGTTTATCCAAGAAAGAAACATTAAAACAAGTCAAAAGAAGGGATTATAAAATGCTATTGATCAAAAGCCATCATGATGAGAAAATGCTGGTGATTGTCCCAGAGAATTCCCAAATTTCTTGAAGTTATAAGTAGTAATGTCCAATATATAAATGTGCAAATATACACAGGGACACCACATAAATACATGTTATATATAATGTAATATGTATGTAATACATATTATATTGTGATGTGTCTATATATATATATCAGTACTTATTGCCTGGGCTTCTCAGATCCTGACAAAAATAGCAGCATCTGTTTCCCAACCATTCTACAGCACCAACACCAGTGGGTTACTTCAGGAGTAGTCTCAGCTAGCAATTCCTGCTCTTGGACTAAAAGTACAGTCTCAAATCCATCGGTGAAATCAGAGCCAGTATCCAAATGGGAGCTGGAATCTGAGGGATGATTATCCAGAAGGATCTACACACTGTTATTTTCCTTCCATAAGCACAGCTAAATGTCCAGGATGATGCAGGCTGGGAGGCTGTAAGTGTCATAATTAATATATCTTTAAATTATAAAGGAAGTAATTGTGCTAGATTATATGATCATGCTCTGGCAGGGGGGTTGGACTTGAAGATCTCCAAGGTCCCTTCCAGCCCCTGACACCCTGTGATACCTGTGATACCTGTGAAGTAGGGTTGTACACACATAACCAAAACATGCCTAAATGAAGAAGGTGGTAGAGACGTGGCTGTTGTCTCCTCGGATTCTTTGAAAACACTTGTCTAAGAAGTTTATTTTGTCATGAGCAAAGCTAGAATAACATTTTGCTCTTGGTAATATCATATGAATATAAGGACTTAATTCTCAAGGCATGAATGTTTAATTAGGTTTTCTTCTGCAAGTTTTCTGTGGCAGAGTGGATATAAGCAGTTTCCATCTTTCCCTGCTCCCAATCATTTATTCCTGTCCAAGATTATATTTTACTAACTTCTTATTTAAATCAATGAAGCTATATAAAACAAGACAATGGAATAAGCTGGATCCAAAAATAAGAGATTGATGCATTGCATGGGATTTGTGGGTGGGTTTTTGTTTTAACTCCCTTGTAGATGTTTAGTTAATTCAGTTTGCAACATGGCTCCATGAAGAGACAGAAATTAAGCTGCTGCCTGCTGTCTGAAGGGAGATGGGAGTTTTTGACACTGCTTGTGCTGCCAAAGATCCTAACGTGATCAGTGTTCTCAGCCCTGCAGGGATGGGGTATTGGAAGCAACTGCTTGCACATGACTCAGTGATTGGGAGACTTACCTCACTATGCACACATGCAGACATTGGTTGGCAGTCAAGGAAATATGGCTAACTGGATATGGACTGATGTCAATAACCTTTAAGGAATGCCTAGTAACTGCCAGCTCCAGTTACAGGGTATTTCTGGCCTCACCAGATGAATTATCTTGCCCTGCTCTCTTGTGTAGAGACACAGGTGGGGTGTTTTGTTCAAACGTTCACATCTCCTTTTTGCTCTCTGCGTTTTCTTTTGGCCCAAAAGTCACACTTTAGTCCCACCATCAAGGACATCTACTCCAATAACCCTGGACATTCAAATTCAGTAGTGATGGTGTATTCTTGTTGGAATCAGAAGCTGCAGCCTTCATATCCTCACTAAATCCACTTTGCTTGATTTAATTGTCTCTATTTGATTTCCCATCTCTTGTTACAATAGCATAAAAATATTCCTCAGTTCCTATTCAAGCTGTGATGTGACTGCCTTAAAACCTCCTAGAAGTAGCTGCATTTCTGCAGAACTAATACAAAAATCAACATCACACTGAACCTGTTGCTGTTGAAAAATAACATAAGAAAGACTGAGTGAGACCATTACATCTTGTCCTTCACCATCCTGTTCCTGATTTTGACCAGTTGCAGATGGTTAGGCAGGAAAATAAGGAGAGGTCAGTCATGTGCTATTCCCCATAACAGCCTCCCAGTCTCTAGTGACTTGTGGCACTTAGATTTTCTGATCAGAGGCATCCAGTGGACCTTGGGGGATTTTTCTTTTTCTTAGTGTGTCCTGTTTTCTGAGGCCAGACATTAAAGACACTAAAAAGGACCTTGAAATGCGTACACAGCAGAAGGTTTCATATGATGGAAGATGACTGAAGTAAAATTGAAGTTTGAAATTTTTTTTTCTGAGTTTTTACCCTATCTTCACTACATGTCATTTGCTTGCCAATTCCCTTTGAAAGACAGGGTTTAACTGTCACAAAGACATCATCCAGGTTGTTCTGAATGTTCAGGCTAACATAGAGCAAAGCAGTTTGCCCTTCTCCTGAGAAAGTGGATTTTGGGGTGAAGTGGGGGGGAAGGTTAGCCTTTTATGCTTATTAAACCTCCCTCAGATTTCTAGTCTGACAAGAAATCCCATTATGAAGCACTCTACACATGGCTAACTGGAAAACAGCATCCGCATTCCCTTCTGCAAGGAGGTGTCCTTGAGGAAGGTCATGGGATAGATCCGTTAAAAGCTGTGACATTTGTGCTCAAGCAGAACCAAGTCCAGGCTGCTCCTGCAGCCGAGGAAAGCTGAACCTTTTCTGCTCTTCCCAGTCTCCCAGCAATTACCAGTGGTGAGGAACATTTTGTTGTCACTATGAATAAACACTGAGGATGTATTCCTTTTTAAACAGCAAAGACTGTCTCAAGTAGAAGTGATCAAAACCAACTTCTTTGGCTCATGACTGGATGCAGACTGAGAAGCATGAATAGTAAAGACAAATATTCTAATTCTCCTTCTCTTTCCCCTGTAGCTTAGAGATATACTTAAAAACAATATAACTTTTTTGTTGTTGCTTTTAATTACATTGATTCCCAAGGCTGGTACTGGAGGGCAGCCGTTTTGCTGAAAAATAATCCCACTTTGACAATGGAAACATGAGACTAGTGGAACAGATTGCAAACTGTTTCCATGCCTGCTTTAACTGCTTGACTGCCAGCCTGTGTAACTAATTTTCAGTAAGTGTTTACCTGCATATACAGCTCTCTCTAATTTCACATTCCTATTGGGCTACAGCAACATCAAAGAAAAAGTCTCGCGTACTGCTCTGCACAGGCACAGATGAGACATGGGGAGATGGTCAGTGACTGCAGAGATGAAGGTTACTGCACTCCCCACGAGAGAGAAAAAAAACCAAACCAAAACAAAACAAAAGCAGCGTGAAAAGATAGGAAATCGAACCCAATAATAATAGTTAAAAAAAAAAAAAAATCTAAGCAAAACAGGGATCTGTAGTCAACTGTTCATACATCCCTCACTGACTGAGGGAGCTGGGCCAAGGGGAATGCCAGCTCTAAACAGCAATGCTGTTATACTTAATGACTTCTTTGCCTCAGTCTTCAATAGTAAGACCAGTTTTTCCTCAGGTACCCAGTCCACTGAGCTGGAAGATGGGGATCATAATGAAGTCCCTATAATCTAAGAGGAAGCAGTGTGCAACCTGTTGCTCCACTTAGATACACACAAATTTATGGACCCAGATGGGATCCATCAACGGGTACTGAGGGAGCTGGTGGAAGTGCTCACCAAACAACTTTTTATCATTTGTCAGCAGTCCTGGCTAAACAGGGAGGTCCCTGTTGACTGGAGGTTAGCAAATGTGACAACTACAAGAAGGGCTGGAAGAAGCATTTGGCGAACTACATGCCTGCAAGTCTGAACTTGGTGCTGGGGAAGGTTATAGAGGAGATCATCCTTAGTGCCATCATAAGACACATACAGGATAACTAAAGGTTAAGGCTCAGTCAGCCCATGGGTTTATGAAAGGCAGGTCCTGCCTGACTAACCTGATTTGTTCTATGACAAGGTGATCCACTGAGTGGGTGAGAATAAGGCTGTGGATATTGTCTACCTGGAATTTAGTAAAGCCTTTGACACCATTTCCCACAGCATCCTCCTGGAGAAACTGGCTGCTCATGGCTTGGATGGGTTTGCCCTTCTCTGGGTGAAAAATTGTCTGGATGGCTGGGCCCGAAAAGGTGCGGTGAATGGAGTTAAATCCTGTTGGCAGCTGGTCACAAGTGGTGTTCCCCAGGGCTCAGTACTGGGGCCTGTTCTCTTTGATATCTTTATCAGTGATTGCATGAGGGGATTGAGAACACCCTCAGTAAATCTGCTGATGGTACAAAGCTGTCCAGGAGTCTTGATCTGCTTGAGGGTAGGGAGGCTCTTCAGAGAGAGCTGGACAGGCTGGATTGCTGGGCTGAGGCCAGTGGGATGAGGTTCAACAAGGCGAAGAGCCAAATCTTGTATTTAGGTCACAACAACCCCAGGCAATGCTATAGGTTTGGGGATGAGTGGCCTGAAAGCTGCCTGGTGGAAAAGGATCTGGGAATATTGATTAATAGCCACCTGAACATGAGCCAGCAGCATGTCCAAGTGACCAAGAAGGCCAATGGCACCCTGGCCTATATCAGAAACAGTGTGGCCAGCAGGACTAGGGAAGTGATTATGTCCCTGTACTTGGCAGTGGCGAGGCCATATCTCAAATACCAGGTTCATTTTTGTGCCCCTCACAACAACAAAGTCACTGATGTGCTGGAGTGTGTCCAAAGAAGAGCAATGAAGCTGGTGAAGGGTCTACAGAACAAGTCTTATGAGAAATGGCTGAGGGAACTGGGGTATTTATAGCCTGGAGAAAAGGAGGCTCAGGGGAGACCTTCTCACTCTCGAAAACTCCCTGACAGAAGGTTTTAGTGAGATGGGTGTTAATCTCTTCTCCCAGCTAACAATCAATAGGACAAGAGTTGCCTCAAGTTGCACCGGGGGAGGTTTAGGCTGAACTTGAACATTAGGAAAAACTTCTTCACTGAAAAGGTTGTTAAGCAGCAGAACAGGCTGCCTGGGGAAGTGGTGGAGCCACCATCCCTGGAGATATTCAAAAGACATGTAGATAAGGTGCTTAGGGACATGGTTTAGTGGTGGGAATGACAGAGCTCAGTTAATGGTTGGACTTTATGATTTTAGTGGTCTTTTCCAACTGAAATATTTGTATGTTCTATGTAGGGAGAGTGAATTTGGCAGTAATAGCCTTGTCTACACCTGGAGGAGAGCCAAGCTTCATCTGCACCATTGAGCTGTAGAAATTGTCTGCCCACCAAGTTGAGAGAGAGATGAGCAATATGTCTACATGGTGGTAAAACAGTGATTGTGGCTGTGGTGGATACATTAGAAAACTGGTATTTGTTGTATTGCTGTGGGACTTATGCCACACACCAGAAAACCTTGCACTATATCACAATAACCTGATCAAGACAACACTGAAACAGATTCTAGGAAACTGTTGTTGTTGAGGAGGAAAATAAAGATCCTCGTGGACTTTTGATCTCCCATACCTTCCCCTCTCACAATCCTTCGCTTCATTCTTCTCTCTGCATGGGCAGCAAAGATGAAGTCAGAGACGATGAGAAAATCTGCATACTGTGCTGTGTGAGTGATGTGATGTTAATGCAGATTTAGTTTGGTTTTCAAATAAACTATTCTCACTCTGCTCCATTTTTCTCATCACCACAACATCTCTTTGGACCTTCATCAAGTTGATGGGCACCTGTAGCAGAATGCTGGTCTCTAAGCAGGCATCACTGAAGCATTAGATAATCATTTTCCTTGTAGGGAGAGAAGTATATTTTGAACCCCACAGGCTCTTGAGTGCTTTATCAACTTGCTTCAGCCTTTCCAGCATGCAAAGTGTGAGCACATGAAGCAGGAAGAAAATTATTTCTAGTGTGAAATTACTCTCAGAAATAGAGTGCAAATTAACAGCACAACACACAAGTGTGCAGAGCAAAGCATGTGCTAAGGGAAATTTCTGCCTTCTGATACCAGCCCCCAGACAAACCTTTCCTTAGTTCTAAACACTCTCCAGCTTCAACAGTTCTCAGTCTGTATTTATTGTTTTTATCCTGCCTTGTAACCCAGGGCTAGGTTACAAAATATAAACGTAGCATGTCCCTTTGCTGGGGTCTTCCCCGGTTCAAAGGCATTTTCTTTCTTATTTTCTTTCCCCAGACATTTCTTTTTCCTTCAATAGCTTCCTTAGTATTCACAACTTTTTTTTCAGTACTGTTGCTGGCTTTTAAAAAAACCTGTTTCATGAGCACATGTTGTATGAATCTTTAACACTTAAGCAGTTTCCAGAAACTGAATGTATTATAAAAGCAGGTTTTATGTCAGGAATGGTTTAAGAGCCTGGAAAACTTCCTCTAAACTCTCCTATGTTCTGTCTATCCCAGAACATTTTATTTTTAAGGAGGATGTATATATATGGGTATATTTAAATATGAATCAGTCTGATCTGGAAATTTAAATATGGTTCCTAACTGCTAAAGAAATGAGGTTTTAGAGGAGTAAGATTCATCTTTTTTTGAAAACAAAACTCTTAAATACTCTAAGGTGGAAATTGAAGTGATTTGAAAAGGAGTCTATGACGCGTCACTTAGGTCTTGGTGATTTACGATGTCCTTTCAATGTGTTGGTTTATCCAAAGAGGAATCCTATAGGAATGAGTTGAAGAGTGAACTTACATATCTGTGAAAATCAAGAATTCCCTGAGCAATGGAAAAGTTCATCATATTTCTACATTTTGTTACATCCCTGACTGCAGGATTCAGGTGGACTGCTTCAATTTGCAAGCACAAAGCCTCAGACAGCTACTCCTTCAAGTTCTTTCTTTTAAAACTTGCAAGAAATTATAAATGAAGATGACAAAATCTCTTCCTTGAAGGATTATATATTTCTCGTTAAACTTTAACTTCATTTAAAATCCATCCTTGATCCTCTTAAAGTATTTGCGTAAGTGAATGAGGGCTGTAAAGCACGACTGATGCTTTCCTCCTTGGGGAAGCAGCTTGACCAATTTACATATTTATTAAATATTTTATATTTTACTAGATTGTATGCACTTCAAAATGCCACATCTTATTTTTGGTCTGAGCACTGCATAACAGTAATGGCTATTTCTAGTCCCAGGAGAAAAAAAAAATCTGCATCTCCTGATTTGAGAACTTCCTAAGAATTTCAGGGTTTTATTTCTATGTTTTAGCCTGTTGTATAATATTTTAGCATTTACTGTTATACATTTGTGTTAGTCCCATGCAAATGAATCTCCTGTGGGGCTACATGACCAGTATCTCATTTTTCCTCTGGAATGAGGTTCAGCTTTCTAAGCATCCAAACAGAACTCCTGAACCTGTTGGATGAAAATTTTGGCTTTAAAGAAAATAAACACAAAGCTGTTGCAAGTCAGTAATACATATGAAGATGTATGTGCTTTCCCTAGGGTTACAAGGATCTGTCAAAACAGTGTGGGTATATCTTGTTTAATTTCCTTCCTCCTTACATTTTGTCTATCAGCATCTGGAGCAGAGACATTTTCCTTTAATAGTGTACAAGACTAGGGCATGCATAAGATATCATAACTAGGGCTTCCCATGAGCAGCCTGAAGCCTGCAGATAGAATAGAGTAAGACTCCATTCAGGATGCACGAGATCAGGGCACATGCTCAGTTTTGCTGCTGTACTCTTAAGTGTTCTGGAAGAAACTCCTTTCCTCTGCATATTGCCATTTCTAATGCAACCAGCCTCCTTCATAGAGGGCTTTGAATTGCAGCTTCTGAAAAGCTAATCAGAAAACAACTTTATTTAGAAGCCAGGAGAAATTTCCAGGACTATTTTTTTTTGTTTTGGGTTTGGTTTTGGGTTTGGTTTGGGTTTGTTGTTTGGTTTTTTTTGTTTGGATTGGTTTTTTTGGGTTTTTTTAGGAGAAGAAAAGCCCACATCAGGAAACAGATTTATAGATTAAAATATCTAACAATTAGAGCATTTGGTACACTGTTCCAGTGGCCAGTTATTTTAAGGTTATATTGGCCTTGTCTACATTTTTAGGCATTGGATTTTGTTGTATTATCTTTTCTGTAGAAGACAGTATTATAACAATAACTTTTGACCCCATTTGAATTTTTCCCATTCCTTGATCTTGTCTTGACAAAACAGAGATCAGACTCCTCAATTAAATATTTTTTGTCTTAAATGCGGAATCATAGAATATTTTAGGTTGCTCCAACTGAGCAACGTCCTTGAAGCATAAATATTAGTAAATGCAAAAGATTTTCCAGTTGCAACCACAGTAAATAAAAAATCATAGGTGAAAGATCTTTTCTAACCCTAAAAAAACCCCCTTTGAGCACTCAGGGAACCCTTTGCCCTTTTAACCAGCGTGCTTGTTTTTGAAGAGAGGTTAGAAACTCTGAACATATCCTAGCTGTTTGGTGGAATAAACTGTGGTCTGAAATAGTCCTCTCTAAAGGAAAAGACAGGGAAGGGTTAGACCCTGTTACTATTTCCTCATCCTGTCTGAGTTAGGTACAAATCTTTTTCAGACTCGTGTTCCCTGGGGAGAGTCCACATTATTCATCATTTACTCTTCATGGGTTCTCTGACAATCTTATCAGTAAGAATTTCTTCTAGGTCACTGCACAATAAGCATGAAAGAAAGTCTTTAAGACTCCACTAGAAGCATACCATGCTAAAAATAGTTTTGCATTATAATTGCAATATGTGAACTATCTGCTGATCAACAATTGCTCCATCTGATCTGTGCCATGATGCTGTCTTTCTTATTCAAATGCTACCATGAAATGTCTTATAGGAGTTAGGTATAAGATGTGGAAAAAATCCTATGGGGTGATACTAGCAGTCCATTTAGCCCAGGAATCTGTTTCTAACAGAAGCAGTGGCAGATGCTATTTAAACATGTATAGTAGATTAAGCTCTGTTAGTTTTCTCGGATTATAAACTAACATTAAATTGATGGTGTTTTTTTCCATAAATTTGTGATCTTGTTATTATCTGCCTTTAACTACAGATAACTTTGTCTGGAGCTGACACGGGTCTTTTAATATAAGAGTTAGTCAGATGTGGACCTATACTCAGAGCTTCTTTCAGTGATGCAGGTAAATTACATGTTAACTGAGCAGAACCAGACATTATCTCACAGTGTCAGAGCAAGTCAAAGAAAGAGTATTTGAGATCTTCTCTTCCACCACCCCTTAATTTCCTTCAAGCTAGTATGATAAATTGGTCTCAGGAGATGGCAAAGGGCAGGACAAAAACTTAGACCTCCTTGAGGACATGAAAGAGCTTAAGCCATTTCTGAAAAGGAGCCATGAAGGTACTCTAAGGACCTTGTGCTTATCGATACTCTGCTTGCTAAATGTTCTATGTGCTTTCCAGTCAATATATGGAAGAACACAGTCAATATATGGAAGAACATATTCAAAAGGGCATATTGCTAAAGATCACCTACTAGGCAGCAGCACCAAGGCTTAGAGGAAAGCTGCTGCCTTCCAGTTTGAAGGAGAGACCATTGCTGTTACAAGGTTAATTTACCATTCCATTGTGCCCTGTACCCTCCAAATACATCAAGGTATTCTAACGTTGGCTTTTTTTGTTTGATTGGGTTTGGGGTTGTTCTTGGTTTTGTTTTGTTTTGGGTATTTTTCTGTGGCAGTTCCAAAAGTATCTCTTCTTTGCCAACAAATCTGCTTTTTGATGACACTGTGCTTGGTAATCTTTCGTTGCTTTAGTGCTGGCAAAAACCTGAGCAGAAAGTGGATAAATGGAAGCTATGGATATATGGCCTCCCCTGTCTGACAGATGGAGCAGACTCAGTTTGTGAGCTCAGGACCAGAAACCACTGCCAGAAGCACTGCTGAGGTGTATGGAGTTTCCCCCGGTGTCATGTAAGAGGATCTTTACCTTTGTATTTAATATCTGAGTGCTAATAGAAGAGGTGGAAAGATTGATGTTTCTTTAATTGCTGAGCATGCAAAAAGCACAGTGTCTCTTAGTGAGCTAGGTAATAGATGTAGGCAAGCATTCAGCCTTGCCACTGTACATAGCATCTGAGTTGTGATCCTTCCAGGTGTTGCTATTGGCACACAGCCCTGAGAAGACAGTGGAAATTTGGCTCTGACAACTGCTTTTATGGTTCTCTATATAGGAATCTTAGTACCTCCTACTCAGAAGACTCTCACAAGGTCAGGACCTACCAACTCTTCCTTGAGGATCTGCCTGAAATCAGCATTTTGTTTGAGTCTATTTAGGGCATTTGAGATACCTCTGCAGGGCTGGCAGGTAGAAACGAAGATGTAAAGGGGAAAAACCTTTCTGGGTCACCAGTGGGAGAAGAGTCAAGAAAGATAACCTTGAGCATTTCCAATGGTTCCAGAGAGCTGTTTCTAGGTATGCAATCATACCCAGAAGGGACTAAAATCAGCATAGAAGTAATTTTGTGCCATGCTTTACTCCTATGGTGGGATTAACTGCAAAATTAGAGTACTAGAATTCTGTTCTTTCCACCAGCTTCTTTGAAATAACTAAAAGGTCTTGTGCACTTGACGTGGAACTTGCTGTTGTTATCCAAAAGCCAGCATCATCATGCAGCTGATAGACCGAATGTGCTGCTTTAATGGAAATAGCATAAAAGTTTGCAACTTTAGGAATGATAAAATGAACTTGTTCAGTGCTGTAGCCCTACACAGAGGAAGTACCTAAGGTTGTGGTTGTGGGTCATGACTCTCTCTTCATTTACAACAGCAAAAACCTAGCCTGAGTTTTAGAATTTACACATCTAGCATTAAAACTATTCTGACTGACAGTGACCACAGGCTTTGAAGAAAAGAAAAAGCAAAAAAACCCCCAGCAGTACAATACATCAATACTAAATTAAATTATAATCCTGATCTAGGAAAACAGTTATATACTTGTGTGACAACAACCATGCCAAAACGCCTGAAGGTGTGAAGCTACTGCAGGAAGATCTGAATTAGAGCCTATGAATTTAATCTAAAAATTGGAAAAACGTGATCACCATGTTACAGTCTTGCAAACTATCTTCTCCACAATCAGAAGCTTTATTTCACTTGGTTTCTCTTGCAGACAGCAGATAGGTCAGATTCTTTTCCTGACTAAGAGGTATAATTATACATTGCCATGTATCCCAGCAGTGTGCTGACACTTTTCTTAGAGTGTTCATTCTCCAGTACTGCAATATACACACTCCACTTAGGTTCCTCGGGTGTAAATAATAAATAATACAAATAAAGGTTGTATCTCCTCAGGCCCTGGAGAGCACATTAATTAAATGTCAGTGTTTGACTTGATTTTTCTCCTCATCTGACTGAAAGGCAGCCAAGGCACTGACAAAAGGATCATTGCCTTCTGTTTAGGATGCCTCTTTCAACACTACCACCATAAAGTCAGAGGATATAAACCACATGGACTATTCATCCAGTCGCATCACTGGCCTGATGATCAGAAGAAACCTGTGAATGTTAGAGGAAAAAATCCTCTTGCCTTAATAACATCTATCATGTTATACAGGGGTGTATTGAGGTGCCCTCAGGCTAACTCAGTCTGACTTCATAAGCAAAACTCCTCACCTGATAAATGCTTTTGCCTTCTTCATTTTCCCTTTGTTTCAGGCAATAGTATAGAGCTCACCAAAATGAGATTGCAAAGTTGATCCCATTAGAGCTAAATTTGGGGCAATTGTTTTTCCAGGACTCCCTTGAAAATAATCATAATAATCTTGAGAAATATAGTGCTCCTGGTAGCTGTTCTTGTCTATAGAGTTTTCAGGCACTAGTGTTAATTATTCCTGTGATCTGTATATTTTTTACGTAGGCTAAATCAGAAATTTGCATTCCAGTTGCACTGCAAGTGATGGTTTTTTGTGCCTGCAAATGATGTGATGCGAACATGTTAATGCTTAGAAAGTGTGCATGCAGGGCTTTTATGTGTTAAAATCTTTTTTGAAAACTGGCTCCAGATACCATTGGAGTGATTAATCTGTCTGTTCTTCTCAGTTTCTTTAGTAAATGCTCTGTGACACACTCAATTAAATCTGGTAATAAAACATCCTCCACTGGGATGTTTGACATACTTTAAGTTAACCCCATGTTGGAGGGGTTCCTTAGCTCATGGGCTTGGTACAAATTCATGGTGCTCCCAGTCTTTCTTTGAAAGGTGCAGGAGCTCAGTACTTTTCTTGATGTGGGTCCCAGCATTTAGACACACAAAACTAATGCCCTTGTAAAATGAAAAAAAATCACTCCAAAGCAAAAGACTCCCCGCACCAACATCACTAGACCATCTACTTCATTCTTCAGTCAAGTCTGGGATTCTTTCTGACAGAATATTCTCTGGTGCTGTGTCTAAATCAGTTCTAAATGCTTTAAGTGGTGATGTTTTCACTGCTTCCATAGGGCCATCATCACTCAGGCTGTTAGAACAGTCTAGAAGTGCCTAATGCCTGTCAGCATAAGCTGTGTTTTCAGTTTCTCCGCCTTATCTATGGTGAAAAAAAAAATGGTACTTATCCTTTTGCCTTACTAGTGGTTGACAGAAAGTTAATTAGAGCCAGAAAAAAAAAAAAAAAATTCCCTAGTAAGTTCACCAGAAATTGTTCTGACTGAGGAGTGAGTCCAATGAGTACTTTCAACACTCTCTACATAGGCAAAAGTGCTGAAGTTTCTGATACACATATTTTTGATGGAAAGCTTCCCTTTCAATATTAAAATGTGCATGAAATTACATGTAGCATCTCAAGTCCCCTGGGAAAGCAGGAGTCTGTAGAGTCAGTCTTAACAGTGCAGCATGGCTTAGGTTCAAATTATTTCATCTACTTCTTCTACTTGCTGAATTACATTTTTGAACTGTAGCTTCAACTCAAAGCAGCTTTGTTGTAAGCATGATGCTGACACTGCATGTGAACCTGTCAGAAGAAAAACAGGGAGCTGGGCTACCACCACCCATCCTCCAGGACAGTGCTAATGTATCTTAGGCCAGCTTCTCATTAGCTAGACATGCATGGAAGAGACATCCATTTTCAATTTCATTTAAATCTTTAAACTGTTCAAAGATTTTGCAGGTCACCTTTCAAGTCAGATAATGGAGGTACAAAGTGGTGTTGTGGTGATTGAATGGTTCTATTGGAAACCACGGAGATCTGAGTGTGATTTGTCCTGCACTAGAAGCCTGTGTAACCTTGCCCAGTGCAACAACTTCTTCACTTCTGGGAATGATGGTCACACTGTAATTAGGAGTAGTTCTGCCAGACTAAACAGCATAATGCAGTAGGTGGAAAATAGGCAGAAATGCCGTGAATTATGCACAATCCTTCCTCATGCTGTGCTGTAAGAAGTCCTCCTCACTTGGAGTTGCTACTCCAAGACACATTCAAAGGTGGTGTGCTGCAATTCTACACTGCCTCACACCAAACAGCTTCCAGCTGCTTCCAGTACTTGTATGAAAGGCAAATGAGCTGCATCCCCTCCACTTTCTGCTGAGGAAGCCTGAACCACCTGTATGAACGGGATGTTTCTGTGTAAGAGAATAAAAGAGCTTGTAAAAGAAAAGAGCTGTGACAGAGGCATCAAACTGACAGCTGAAGACTTTATCCTTGAAGGAGGAGGGTGGCAAAAGCAGTCTAATGAAATCTCCATGCTTGACACCACCTGAGGAAATGCCACTGATATCTGCTCTGGTTTCAGAGCTAGGGATCATTACCCTGCAGCATCACTGTCACTCTACCACAGACTGGCCTCTACTGAGAGTTAAAAGGATTGTGTGGGGGTTGCTTGTTTGTTTTGGTTTGGGTTTTTTTCAGGGTTTAAAAACTGCTTTTTATCTATTAGACACTTTCCCAGACATAAGAGATATTAAAGTCTAACATAAAGCTCTGGTTGAAATATCTAGGACCGCTCCCAGTAAGGACCTGACAATAGGCTTGTTCCCTAATGGGTGGCATTCGGAGCAGGTTTTCAGTAGGTTTTATGAATTTCCAACAGGATTTTGGACATATTCAGTACCAAGGCTCATTTTCTGTGCTGGCAGTTTATGAAGGGAGGAAATACACCAGAATGCAGATTGGTGTTTGGTTGATTGATCCAGAACCAACTGATGGCTTTCATTGGCGGCCCAAAGACAGTAAGGTTACCAACCTTACTTAGAAGTCCAGAATGAAAAAGTGAGAAAAAGACAATGCCCCTTTCCAAACTGGCATTGTCTGTGCCAGCTCAGGCAGCAACCACAGAGGATGAATGGAGCAGGAAAGGAGGAAATGAGCAGCAAGAGACAATCATATTCAAAGACACTGAGGAAGTCCTTCCACCTGCTTAACTGCACATTTTCTGCAGATGTTGGCAAAAATTACGACATTCCTGCTGCTCCTTATGTCAGAACTAGCAGTCACATCACACAGTGATTTGAGAAATAATAACTGAGATCTTTTCTTTTTCTCCTCAGGTTTCTGTGAACTCAGGAGCTCATGCTTTTGTATATAGCTTTAAGATTATCTTTCAAAAATGAGGATAAAAATTACAGAAATGTTGCCTAGAAGTCACCTTTCTTGAAGTTTTTCCACATGGCATTTGCTGGATGTAAAATGCTTGCTCTGGGTTTGATTTAGAGATCAAATTTAATATCAGAATGCTGATGTCTTTCCTAAATGTCTGCCAGGTTTTATTAAGGCAGACTGTATTATTTACAATGAGGCATTACAGGTACGTGGCAGGGAGATGTTAATTTGTGAGAAGGCTGTGTGCATGCCTCTCTTCTTCCATCAGTATCTGCCAGTGCTGGAGGGCTAGTGCTATCATTCTATTATTCTGCTATTCAGCAGTATTACTCCTCAGGCCAGTAATGCTTTTTGCCTTGAGCAGCCCAGCTTCTGTTTAAGCAACAGCCCATGGAGAAAGGTGAACTCCCTAAAAATTTTTTAAAAATCATTCAGGGCCAACTACAATCTCACAGGAATTTGCTGGATTCAAGTGAAAAGAAATAGAGTGTAGATGTTGTGAAAGAAAAAGAAAGGCAGAAAAAAGGTTACAAAGGCTTGTCTGTGAAGGGTTCCACATCATGATTCCTTACACAGTGGTACAGCTGGAAGATGAAACACATTTGCCTGAGGATGCTACCTGGGTGAGGCTGATTGACCTGAAGGGATGCAGGCAAAATATGGGGCTTATGCCAGGGAGAGGGTGATGTAAGATGTTGTAGGAGACAGTCAGATAGAATCACCAAGCACTATTCTGAGATAAGTTCATGCCACGCAGACTGACACATGCTTTCAGTTTCACACTAGAATTACGTGACAGTGGTGTGCTATAACATTACTCTTAAGTTAGTTTACACACTCTGGACTGAAAGTAAAACCGCATCAAATATGCAAGCAGAACCTAAAACCAAGGAGGTCTATCAAAGGACTCAGAGGAGACCTGAACTCAAGCATCATCAGTGTGGAGTAGCCATTGTGCTCTGCAAAAATCTTGCTGAGTGATGAGGACATGAGCACACTCCACTGCCAGACTTAAGGGTCATCCATCATCCCTGGTGTATCTGAAGTTAAACTGTCAATGAGGACCCAGCCAAAGGCAACAATACTCTGTAGTTCTCTGTAAATGACCAGGCCTAGTGCTATCCCATTTTGGAATATGTATATTTGTCTCTTGGTCCCCATGTGCATAAAAAGACCTTGCTGAAAATTTTTTGATCAAGCACTTTTTCTTACTTAAAAAAAAAGCACTTTTGTTGAAATACTGCAATTTTGAACTGTAAAAACAGATCAAAACTCTGTACTACTTATTTTCATAAAGGCTGGCTCCACGAAATTATTTTAATCATTCTAATTTTGTCTCAAAATTACGTTTAACACCATTCCTTTTCCTGGATTAGTTGTAATATTCTGCTTCAAAACTGAAAATGTTTGATGGCTGAATCAGTTTTGATGGGCAGTTTACCCTAAACAGTAAATTTTGAAATTTTCTTTGACAAATGAAAACTGCTTTCTGAGAGGCTGAAATTTCCCAGAGGACAGAAATTCTATTTCCCAGCCACCTCTGCAGAAAAACTCATGTGAAAATGACAACTTTCCCTGCACTGTAATAAAACATTGTCTCAAATGAGTGCTATTTATGACCAAGCCTACAAACTATGATTCTTTTGGGAAGCATAAATAGCATCAAACAAACAAAGCCTCTTTTTTTCCTTAAAAGTGGACAAGTTCCAATTGTTTGGGGTTTTTTTTATTAATATTTATTTTTTAAAAGAAAAAATCTTCTCTGCTGTGAACTGAATAATAATTTCCCTATATTTGGTTTAACTACGGGAGCTGATATGAGTGAACAACACAAAAATGACCATACTTAGATTATATCAACAATCCATCTACTCTGGTATCTTTTCTCTAAAATGGGCCAGTAGTACCAGTTTCAGAAGACATGATAAGGACAGAAGATCTCAAGCTGTTTAACCTTCCATCAATCAGTGACTTGGACCACAGTTAGTTAAACTAAGAGAAAGTGGAAAGAAAGAGCAGCAAGAAATTCAGCATCTCATTCTTTTCCCCAAGCACCAATTGTTTTATTTCACCTTCTTTCCCCTTTTGGGGTGAAACAGTTAGTGGAGAACATTTCTTACCTTTATTGGTACCACCCCACCATTTAAAACTCCAATTCAGAAAGTGCCTAAGCAGCTGCTGAAGTCCCAATTGTATGCTCAAAGTGGAGCTCCTGCTCAAAGAAGGTTTCTGCAACTGATGTGTGTAACAAGAGGGTGTGTTCATTACAAGGTCTGAACTACATACAAAGTCAAGAAGGGGTAATAGCAAGGAAGTAAGTGCAGAGACAATGTTTGTAGAAGAGCAAATGAGGAATAAATTGCCTATGAATAAATTTAGGCTGGCAATTAGAAGAATGTTCCTAATCATTAAGACACTCATGTTCCAGAAACAGATTTTCAGTAGGAACAATGGGGCAAAAAGAAGCCAAAATGGGGCTTCATGGAGCTTGATAAATGTCCGCAAGGAGTCAGGTGATACAGGTTTGCAATAACAGGACTAGAGTCTGCTACCCTAAGGGTCGCAGGAAATTGCTAGAAACTTCACACAGAAATATCTCTTGAAGCAAATCAAGGTGATACAATATGGTACCTCGATACTGGAATGTGCATCAGCTGAACTAAATTTCAGTGCAGCTGTAAGCTGTAACAGTACAACTATTTACAATAGCTGAGGATCTGATTCTATAGTTTAGAGTTTACAGACCCAGTAACAACTACAGTGAAGAAATAAATATGGAACATACTACTTTGAAGCTTTATTGATTTGCAGCTTTGTCTTAACTCAGTAGCCAGTACAAATGGCTCCTTACTGACATGCACAGAAGAAACCAAACATGGCTTGCTACAGAAAATAAATTAACTTTCACAACTCTATGTGTGAAACTTTCAAATCCCATAATTTACCCACCCAGGCCAATTGCCTCTGAAATTAATGATTTCTTTTTACCAATTACTTCTTTTCCCAAGCAAGGGACAGTAGGGGAGAAGTAAGTGTCATTTGCCTTCATTTGTCAAAGTTCTTAACAATTAGAACACATATTTTCAAAGCATAAGGATGCTTAATGACCTGTCAAAAAATCAACCCACCTCTGTTTTTTGAGGGAATAGTAATTCATATCTCATGAACTTTCTGGATTGAGTGTGATTTCTGTAATGTATTAACTATTTCAAAATTGATTTTTCTTTCATACATATGTACTGTCTCCCCTTAAGCTCATGTATCTTTTTCAATGACATTCTATATCAAGCCATTCCCTGAATGAACATATATAAAGAGGGCAGTGCATGGTTAAGGTAACACAGTACTCAAATCCCAGCCTCAGTCTTTGCCCTGAGTTTCTCAGTGTGAATCTCCCAACAAACTTTTTTTCTTTCAGCCATTCCCCATTAGACAACATAGAAACATTCACTTTTATCTTCAAAGTGTTACGTGTGACATTCACATTTCTAGAGTCCAGATGTCTTAATGGCACTGTTTTACATTCTATCCTTCTTCACAAACCATGTAGTGCAATGTCTGGTGGTAGGAAATACAGAGTCTTTAGGAGCATCTGATTGCACTACGATCAAAGTGACTTGAGACCCATTATAAAATGTACCATGGAGGGTCATGCCCCAAGCCACTTAATGAGCCTGAGGAAAAATCCTGCTGCAGGCTGATGCTTTGTCCTCATTGCTTCAGCCTCTTTCTCTCCCATGAAAAATCCTTTTGCTCAGGATTAGAAATAAATCCCAGGGTTGCATGGAATAAAGCTATCAAGATCACAAAATGAACACAGCCCATGCTTAAAATTGAAACTGTAGCAGGTTCCCCCAGAACGGGATTATTTTACGGGCAAACACAGTACCACATAAAACCTTAAATTCCCCATAGCCTCCCTAGCTTACTTTACATATAATTCCTCTGCTGATTAGTAGAGTTAATAAAAAATAAATATGTCTCCCTTTAAAGCAGGAAGAGACTCACATACTTGCATATACCTATCTCCAGGATAAAGATTTAATTACCTTGAGAAAAAGCTGTAAGAAAGATGAAACTCAGGCACCTGTTACAGCTGGGAAGATGGTAAGGAAGGCCAGCATGCAATAATTAAATCTTTATCACCAGATAGGAGTCAGCAGCCTGCAGTGTCTTCCTGGTGAATATCACCCTGTTTATTTTTAAACCCACTCCCTGCCAGCATGTCCCAAAGTCATTTCATATACACAGCTGGCTGGGAAGAGGCGGGCTGGAGCTTGAAAAAGCAAGATCTAAAACGAGAAAGGGAGGGGCTAGCTAAAAAGTTAGCAGAAAAAGGGCTGGGATGGAAGCTGTCCAAGCCCATCAATAGGTGACCTACATTTTCAGACCTGTTTGAAAAAATCCAGATTTTTCAGATCTTGGTGTCCCTCTTTCCTAAAGGTGCTGTATTGGTTTTACTCAGTGCTTTTCATTTCTTCTGGAAATCATGTTGGTTTAGATGACTTAACAAAATACAGATTTTGGAACTGATTCCTCCTAGAGGAGAAGCAATATGGCCACAAGTAAGTGAATTTTGCAAATGGTGAAAAACTGGGTAGAGACCTTTTGCCACGTTATGTGAGCAATTGCAGTGACTGCACTGTATGGCCCTGTCATGCTCAGTGCCACCCTCCCCAACATACCAATGTGAGCCTGATCAATCCCCAGGGATTTGATCTGTTGGTGACTCTGGACTGCAGCCAGTCCCACAGTCTCCCTTTGATCTGGGCACTGGACTTCTTTCGTACAGAAAAGATAACTGGTTTATCAATGTATGTAAGAAGAGGTGAATACGCATCACGTTTATTTATTCATTCCTTTGTGTACACATGACCATCTATCCTCAGAAGGCATATGAAGTTTTGTCTGTGTGTATGTACATTGATGTATGAAAGTGTATTTGTTTAAAAACTCTGCTGGGGAAGTTGCAATCAACCAGCTGTATTAAATATCCCAAAGCCTTAGAGGAAAGGGAGAGATTATTTCCTCCTGCTTGCATTTAGGTCTTCTCATGGAACCAAGATGCACCAAGGAGGGATGTGAGCCACATACAGCTTTGAGGCTGGCTCTACCTCACATTGCATCAGAGACCTCCAGAAATCCCTTGCATCCCAAACTATTTGATTCTCTGGTTGCTTTTTGATCAATGAAATTTGTATTAATGACAAGGGGGACCTTCCTAAGACTGCATAAGCTGGAGGGACTGACAAGTAACACTGGGACCTCTTGGAGAACAGCCATATTTGTGGCCTGAGCACCCACATCTCAGCCAAATAATTACCCTCAAATTTCTTTTTTTCTGATTCCTCCCCACTCTTTGCCCCTTGAGCATATCTCTCCTTCCTTCAATGATGCCTTCTACAGAGAGTAAGAAGAAGGTCCCAAGCCTGTATTTAGATTCAAGCTGTAAATGGCACCATGAATATCTGATAAACCTCTACAATGAGCTTTCTTTCCCTATTCTAGCTTGTTCTGGTCTTTTAGCTCCCCTATCCCTCCACAAGATGCCTGTGTTGGTTTTTTGTGAGGTTTGGATGTTCTTCATTTATTCTCCTAACAGAGTGGTAAAATACATTCTTTTTAAATGTGCTTAAAAAGAGATGGGCAACTTACAAACTGGAGGGGTTAGCTGCAATTCTAAGTATACATGCTAAGAGATGAATATGCTTTTAAGTATCGCTGTGTTGTTTCATTCTTTACCTTTCTCTCCGTGTGTCTGTATGTGTGTTCTGCAGGGATTAGTCATGGATTCACAAAATGGATTTTCTCAGAAAAGATTCTTTCTGCATCTTATTCCTTCGATACAACTTCAACATCTTTTTCAGAATAAATTTTTCTCCTCCTCCTCTCTGTACATTTCTCTGTGTGTGCTTGTGGGTGTGTATAAGTATGTACATATATTGTGGTTGGCTGGAAGTAGGAAAATCCATTTTCTTTAACAGTCATATCTCTCAGAAGCAGACTCACAGAAAAGCTTTTAAATACTAAATTAAAGGACTTGAACTGTTTGGCTTTTCTGGTCAGATTCTCCTTAATTCTTTTCTCTCTCTTGCTTTCTCGTTCTTACTCCTGTGCTAAGTTTTCTGTTTAATTAGGAGGAAAGAAAATAGTGGCATCAAGTCAAGGACATAATCTCTTTCTAAACTAGTGAAATCAGAGTTTAATCCTCGTGGCATAGTCCCATCCAGCAAAAGGAAAATGCCTCTTAAGATATGAAGCTAAGAGTTAGGTCCCGATGTAGCACCTGTTGAAGACTGAAAAATATTTCTTTCTGCTTATATAGCTTGCTGAATCCTTTTTTCTGTGAGTCCATCAGTCCTCCATTGAAACCTCTGGAAGCTGAGGATTGACATAGCTGGAGGTATTCTGCTGAGATGTAGGACCTAGGCATCAGAGGGCACAAGCTTTGCTGCTGAATCAGTGGACCATTTCCCTTAAGTAGACTCATAAAAATGCTCTATGACTCAGCCACCTGGAGAGGGCAGGAATGTACCCCTGTGTAGTTTTCTGTCTTCAGGGTGGGAGACAGATTTTACCTTTTACTCATGCTGTGCTACAGCAGGCTTTTTTTTCATTTTAACACCCTGTGTTTTGATTCACATTCAGTTTTTCTCCATTCTGGGTACAGCTCATCTCACCCAATATCTCTAATGAGGATTCTAGCATCTTGCATAATTTATCTATAGTGACTTCAATATTTGACATTATATTCATATTCTTAGATACCCATCTTAAGAAGGAATAGTTTACCTGTGGGACACTTGCTCTCCATTGATGGCAAAGTGGATCTTGAAACCTACTTTAGATTAGGTGTACGTATTTTAATTGTCTACAATTAGACAAGATGCTCCCACTCCATGAGAGAATAAATTATGCAGAGAAGGAACATAACCTCCAACTTGAATTCATTGGAGACAATCTGAAAAGACACTGGGTGATCTCCTTTTGTCATGGTCAATGTGAAGAGGACTCTGATCTTGCCATAGGAATATATACAATCATCATGATGCACCTTGTGTTTATAGGAAAATATTTTTCTCAGAAATCTCTATGGCCATTTTGCATTTCTGAATCATTCATTATAACATTTTATCAGAAAGGAAATTAGTGATATAATCTGTCAACTCTATTTACCTCTAACGTTCTTGCTACAAACTGTGGCAACCATAAGGTGCCCTTATAGAGCAAGTGACAAATGACTGCAGTTGCTGTTTTGTGAACTATAGCACAATATTCTGTATGCTTTCTACAGAAGTCAACTGTATATAGCATATTGAGGGCTTCACCCAGGTGCATACTGTGAGCAGGCAGCTTGTAGAGTGTGTATTGGACTCAAGTACACAATGTGGAAGTCTGAATGGCAGTGAGTCTATAGAAAACACTTACTTGCACTAAAATGCAGCTATTTCCTCTCTCCAATGTGGCAGCTGAGATCACGGAGCAATCGTTTCCAGGCAGAGAAGTGTGGAACAATGTCTCCAAATGAAATTATAGCTTGAGGAAAGGATTTCTTTGAGGCAGGACAGAATGTAATTACCCAAGTTGGACTTTTGCCAGGACACTGACGTTTAAAACACTTTCAGCTCTTGTGGAAAGTGCCACAGGATCTTTTAATGACTGCAAAGGAATGGGCTTTGGCTTTTTTTTTTTTTTTTTTAGTATCTCATCCAAAAGGCTGAATAATAAAATGAGAAAGAAAAAACTATCAAATAAAAAGCTAATCTTTGCAAAGTGATGGAATATGTAAATCCCACTTTGAAATGGTAATTTATTAACTTCTTTTAAAGATAAAAATGCAATTAGTTCATTCTTTAATTTCCCCCCATCCCCAAAAATGCACATATATTGTTATCATGTCTTTTGCTCCTCTGTCATATCTGTATCATTTAATTTTGTTGCAGTGAAACTTGTAGTTTTATAAAAGGGACTGGTCTTGTGGTTTTATAAAAGGGACTGGTGGTTTGTTTTTTTTTTCTGCCTTGGTTCACTCCTGACTGTAAATAAAGGAAAATATTACTAAATTCAGAAATGATTGCTGTCAAAAATCTGCACTTTGTTGAATTTTATAACGGCTATGGGCTATTTTTATGTTAGATGCAGTGTCAGTGAAGAGTAATCAGAGAGTGAAAGGGACTTTTTATCATTTCCAGTTTATTCACAGAAATACTCTCTTGAGCTCTGAAGGAAAAAAAGAAAATACTATTTGTGATAGAAGAGTAAGCGTGCCTTATTTTCCACTTGATCATTTTTGGTAAGGGAATGAATGTAGCTGCATCTATATCTATGCATCTCTATACATAGCACACTGATTATTCCTAGCTAGTCAACCCAGCATAACTTTTCTGAATCCATTGCATTTTTATCACCTTGATCTTACATTTCATCAAGATTATGTGGAGCTGGGTTCAACTATCTAATCGTCTATATTTGGGTAAATATCTGTAAATATTAAATGAAAGGTATAAATAAATGTTAAATAAATCAATGTTAAATGAATCATTGCAACAGTGACAAACATTATTTGATAAAAGTAAAATCTGGAGATTTCCGTGTCTACTAATTTACTAACTTGGATGTTCATGGCGTGTGCAGTAGATGTTGATTCAGCCTGTTTTCTACCCCTGGGTACTTGAATTCACATCAGGCTCTGAAGAGAGACCTGTCCTTATAAAGCTATTGAGTATTTTATGATACTGGTCCCATAGTCCTTCCTGGCAGAACTGCTTCACATTAAGTACCAAGTCTAAAAGAAAAAGGGTGAGAGGTGTCAAAAAATTAATACATTTGTTTTGCTGTGAAGATACAGGGCTAGGATCCACTCCCCTGGTTTTAAGTGTCTATAAAGTAAATGTCTCCATCTGGATTAAGTTGTCCAGACTGCTATTATGATTGGTAGAAATCTTGTTCATAGACTGGAGGGACTGCAATTTGTCTCATAATAACATAGTCTTGCATTTAGAGCAGAGAGACACACCTCTTCCATTCTCCACATCTCATTTTGAGCTCCTAGTCGTCACTGATGCTTTTAATCCTGAAACACATTTCAAAAAGATATTAAAACTGGAGATGTGTCTCTGGGCTTGGGTGCCAGGCTATTACTGAACTCAGTAGATAGGGCAGCCTGAAGAGACTGCTTCTCACAGAGTTCTGAGTTGAGATCCCAGATTTGGTGAGAAGTAGCTCACAAGCTCATTGATATCTGAGTTCAGCATATGCTTGGGTATACTACCAGTTGTCTTTGGGAGCATCAGGGTTGACCAGTTAGCAGTGGTCTCCTACCCAGCATTTGTAAGGATCTGCTGTCTTTCAGTAGCAGCAGACAATTATCATCAGTCAATAGACCACTTTGAGCAGTCAGAAGGAAACAACAACTCACAGAGATGCAAGTTAAAGAGTTCTCCCTCCTCCTCTGTATGTCTTGTGTCACTTCATTAAACAAAGCAAGCTCTGAATGGATGGTGTAAGATGTACAAGACCTCTCAGAAAGTTCAGGTCTTACAGAGCCTCTATTTCCTCGGTTTTCCTCCATGAAATGCTCAGGGGAAAACTTGCACCTTCCAGTTCATCATGCTGATGGAAATTCATGACCTTCTAACACATGATAATTTCCATTTCACAGGCAGGATTTTTAATTTCCAGAATGTTCTAAACATCCTGTCTCCTTTCTATGATGTGACTAAGGCAGCAGAAGAGGAGTCATGAGACAGCATGTGTAATGATGAGCCCCTAAACTAGGAGTGAACTGATTCCATTTCTAAGGGTTGTGTTGGTATTTTAGTATTTGCCTCACCAAGGAGATGGAAGCCTACTTCTGGAACATGGATAGAAATCATTGATTACCCCACCAGCTCTGGTGGTGATGAAAGCTCGAGTTTGTGCTCCCCATCCTCATGCATAGCTTTGCTGGTAACCATGGTGTCCAAATGCGTGCGAACAGAGCCTGGCTTCTTACATAATGCTTGCAGCACAGCAACACCAACAGACTTACCAATTAAAGATTTGTCTTGGCGAGCAGGGATTAAATACTTTTCATTAGCAAAATTAGAGATTCTAAAGCCCTATTACAGAGATCTGCCACCCGCATTGTGAGGAAAACAGCTGTACAATGGGTGATTATAAAGCAAGAAGATGAAGTGACGTTTTGGCTAGGAACTTTATTGTCTCTATAATCTCATCCCTACAATCCCATGGAAACAATTATGTTTAATAAGAAGTATTGTTATTTCCTTCTGAGTGGGTGGGCTATTTGCTCCATCTCCCCATAAAGGTTAAAAATAACAATGCGTGACTCTTTGTGCTTTGTAAAGATAACTTCACATTTCCATCACATTCAAAAAAAAAAAAAATCACATAGAATATTCATAATATTGTGCTATATAAAGCTCAACACACAGGAGAGAGCAGAATTATTGCTATATATTTTCAGTTTTCAACACTTATCACTGTGAGAGTCTCTAGAACAAAAGTTTGTAGGAAAAAAATAGAAATAAACAGTCACCTTCTTTCAAAGTTTGACTCTGTAGGGTTTTAATTCCAATCAGCTATAACAAAACTGATGATAGAAAGGGCTTTCAGCATGTTAATAGCATAGCAATATACCCGGTATTCTTGCAAATCCATGTGATTTGAGGTGCTTTGATCACTTAATATTCTATGTGGAAATGTGTTTTATGAAGACAACACCCAATATATGAAAGATCTGTGAAAGAAAATCATCTTTCTCACTCCTCGGAAAGTCTTCATTTACCCAGAAGAGTTTACAGCCATCAGGGCAGTCCTGAAACCCAGAGATTTTAGGATTCATAGGCAGCCACTAGCCCTTGTGCCAGCTCAGCTTGTTGTTGCAACAACTGTAACACCTATTTTCAAACAAATGTGGAATCTTATAGGTCACCTGTTACCAGGTGTCCAAAACCCAGGTCCTCAAACAATGAGGCTACAAGTGGACTAATGCTACACAAGGAAATAAAACTGTGCCAGGAAACATTGCTGAGCACTGGAATTTGCTGATAAAAATTTTTACAATGATATCTTGTGTGGTTTTAGCCTCGGCACTGTCCTTAAAATTCCTGGTTGCCGACTGATAGCTGGCACAGCCCCAAAACCATTACAAATAGGCAGTTGGGATGCAGCAACATCACTTTACAGACTAAAAGAGCTTAATTGAATAAACACAGGTCATTGCTGGCCTCAGTGTTGGAAAATGTCCTCAGCCATCCTTAATTTACTTGCAGAGATGTTGCCTCATCAGAAAAAATATGGTTACTAATTTAGATGCATGCAGGGGACAGTTTTAGCTACAGCCCTTGGCGCTAGAGTATGCAAAGTCTTTACAGCTGGAAATGGCACAAAGCAGAGACACAAAACACTCCCCCAGAGACCAGGAGGGGTTGTCAAGTGCCTGCTTCATGGCAAAAGTCAGTCTCCAGCGATGGATGTTAGAAAGTGCTCTTCCTTCAGGGGCTGCCGTTCTTCAGCTGCCTGCTGGGAAATAAAAGCCAAGTGTTGGGGTGTACGTACTTACAGCACTGCGATTTACTGCTGGGACACTAAGCAGTGCAAGCCAGAGCACAGCATTCAAACAGAGCATGACAGAGCCTTTTTCAGCACGTGCTGCCTCCAGGGATGAGATGACCACTGACACAGTGCAGACATCAGTTGGAGCCTGCACTCACCCTTGTAGCATTTAAGTGTTACAGAAGAGAAATGAGCCTCTCAGCCAGGCATATTCACTTGGGCATAGCAATGGTAACATGGAGGGAACCCAGAAAAGGGTTGACATGTGTTTGACCAGCCTGTGATGAAGTTAAACTAGACACTGAATTCCCAAGAAACGGATTTTTAAATTAGCCCAAAGCAGAACTTTTAGAGACTGAAGAAATATGACATCTACATTCCATTCTTCACAAGACATCAAAGATGGGATGTCTTGATCTCTGGAAATACCTCTTTAACTCTATTCATTATATTAGATTAAGGGTAACGCGTCACCTGATTTTAGGTGTCTAAATCTAAGCTGCCTTTATAGTTATAAGAGATTTAGTCACAGTCACTGTGCTTTTGTATTTGATTAAAACACACAGAACTACTTAGTGAAATCAAGAATTTCTCCCTCATCTCTACTGACATAGGCAGTAGTCTCCAGCTGGCTTTAGGAGGATCTTAAGGTGGCTTGTGGATGCTGATGCCTATGCTGTAGACACCACATATTGTTTCTCATTTGAGAAATAGGAAAAGTCCTAAAAGTCTTCTTAGATGGCCACAGCTGGCTGAGATGAATTTTACAGAGGCTGAAATACCACTTAATTCAGCACCAACTAGACTTTGCATATTGTGAGAGTGTATGACATCACAATGGCCATATGGGGTGCAGTATTCAGCCTATCCCTGACTGTAGCTGGTAATAGATATGTAGAGGAAAAATGTATAGGAAGGAAGGCGTGTTTTGAGTGTAATACTTCTTCTGTGGTATAAACAGTCCCAGCTCCTGCATGCAAATGACTTGTAGATTTGTTGAGATTTGATTCCTTTCGGCCCATGGTGTTTAGAAGAGTCTAATGAGCTTGCCCTCCACCATGCTTGCTCTTTTGCAACCAGACATGGATGTAAATTGATTATTATCATCCAAAAGATGCACAGTAACACATGTTGCATCTGCATTCAGAGGGTAGTAATACCGAATACTGTCAAAACAACAAGCGGGTTTAAGGAGAAGTTCATATGAATGGGGGAAGCTGAGGTGGATTTATGGCTAAGAAGAATGAGTAGGATTTTGGTCAGAAAAAGATTTTGGATTTTATCTCTCCTCTGTCTTTCTGCTCCCCAGAAATGACGGTTCCCCAACATCTCCCTTCCACGTTTGACATCTCTTCCACTGCCACTGGGGCCTCGTCATCAATTGCTCTGTTATTTATAAAAAATAAAAATATGTCCACTTGTTGAGTCATTTTTCATGGACAGTGTGATTTTTTTAGTGAGCTGACTTCTGAAATCAGAAATATGTGATCTTAAGTACCAGTATTATTGACTGTGTATGTAGGATTGGAGACAGATGTACAACGGTTACACATAGAAAAGTGTTTGTTCTTCCTGTCAGCTTAAGTTAGGTGTCTATGAGTAAAATGTGCCTAATACCTTCACCGTGTTTGCTTCTTACCTTGTGCAGCAGCTTTAAAGAAAACAGTCAATACTTCAGCAAATAGTGGAGAACATTTGTGACACATGTAATGTATCCCATTGCAAGAACAAATGGGTTACATCCTTCACTTTGAGAGTTTAAACAGCAGATTACTCTCAACACTTGTGTGTATTTTAGTGTGAAATTATTATTATTTGAATTTTATTAACACTAAAGGCATTATCAGGGACTAGGCTAATGTTGCTATTGTGTTGGGTGCTATACAGACAAAGGAGAAAAAAGTAGCCTCTGCCGGAAAGATTATTTCCAAATGTATTTTCACTATTGGAAATCAAGTTCTCTTCATCCAATTAGAGGACACAAGCAATGCCATGTAAATGGTGATGCTAATCAAAATAAATGTCTGATTTTATCCGAACCAGTCACATGACTATAAGAGATGTCACTATCAGCAAAACTCTACAGATAGTTACACCACTGCAGCACACAAAACATGAAAATGCTCTGAATTATTTATAACAACTGGGTCAGCTTCTCAGCAGGAGAAAACTGGCAGAGCTAATTAACTGATATACCCCAGCCGATGTTTCACTCCATATTTGAGGAATAACTCCAAATAACAGAAATTCAAGAAAATCGTAAACGGCTTTGCTTGCTACAGACTGCTAGCTCAGTGTTGATATCAGGCTTGCAGAAGGAGTGTATGGTAGGCTATAAAGAGCAAGTCATCTAGATGGTTTGTAACCAATATGTACATGTACAATTCTATGCTGGAGGAAAATGGGAAACATTACATTTGCCTTCCTTACCCGCTACAGAGTAAACCTCAAGTGCTGAAATAAAGGCCATATTTTATGGCAAGTATATCTCTAGGGTCATTAGCTTTCCCATTTGGCTTCATCAGATGGCTACACAGCAGGATGCATTCCAAATTTATTTGATAGCTTGTCAATAAGCAGCTGCCTTTTAATAGCTCTTAACTTCATGGACTTGAAAAACAAAATGCCTCACACTCACATTAAACCAAGTGATCCATCACAGGTATCAGGTTTTTTCTGGCATACGGGACAGAGTGGAAAGTACCCTCTGACTCCAGCTTTCACCGTAAGTTTTCTGAACGCTCACCTTCAGGGAGCAGAGACAGAGAGACCTGCTGGACTGAGAATTATTATAGTAAGGAGAAGAGTGGTGAGTCCTGCTAGTTACAGTTAGGCTAAGGAGTGAGGCAGGGAGGAGTGGGAGTGAGGTCAGGAACAGAGACTTCAACATGTCCCCTCTGAGTGAGGGCAAGAGGGTAAAGTGCTGAGCTTGTAAGCAGTCATTTTGTCTAGCACTACTGCTTCAGAAGGCAGATGATCTTAGAGTTGCTTTTTCTGGGCCATCTGTGTATTCTGGAAATGATCAAGGGTCATCAAGACTAAGTATTTCAGGGGAGGATGGGAAACTATCGACCATATGCTGGTAGACATCCATGGACAGGAGACACTGTTCTGCCTGTGTACATGTGCAAGTAGTGCTGGGCTGGGTGTCTGGATTATCACAAGCACCTTGTCAGCTGGAAATTCATGACCAAGAGTCGATACTTAGGAGATCAAGACACAAAAAATGGATGGTGTGCTATTAAAGGGCCAAATGGTTGCAAACGTGTAACAGTACAAGGTAACTTTGTGAGATGTACTGCTTGCAGGCACTTCTGAGTATTAAATTGTTTCCTTTTATTGACCCAACAGTCTCTGAACTCTTTGAAGACATGGGCTTCTAACCTTATGCAAGAAAAAGTCTCTAGATTGATTTTTTTACTCCTCATTTTACCCACAGAAGAACTTGAGAGACTTGACAACCTGAGTAACTAGTACCTACCTCTGTTATGAAAGCACTATTTGAATATCAATCAGGAGATTTAAGAGTGGATTCAATTTGCCTTCTGTCAGAAGAATTTACATTGCTTTTATCACAAAAGACCCATAAAGAGTAAAACTGGATGTAGGAACATTTCATTTTTAAAATAAAATATTTAAGCCAGACATCCCAGAAGGACCTAAATGGAATTTCCTGTATTGTTTTTAATGCTACTTCCTAGGTAAGAGTGGGGGTTTCAGGAAAGATGTTGGGAGTCAAGATAATGACTCTAGTTCCTGGTGTGTTTGGGAAGAAGAGGGTGGGGGGCCTGAAAATTGCATTGCTGCCCATTGTTGTACTGTACGGTGCCCAGACCAACAGCACATCAGTGACTGTTCTTACAGCTGAAAAACGTAAACCGATTTCTAGTGCCATATCCTGGTGTTACATTCACTGGCTTGGGAATAACCTACAAACATTCTCCAAAAAGGTTCTGCTTCTGCTAAAAGCAAAAACCTCTACTGCTGACTGGGGACACGCATCAGTGCCCGTACAGAAATCATACAGTCATGGCAAACAGTGAACCCACCAACTCAGAAACACACCATCGCTGTTGGACTTCACTGCTGTGACATCAGAGATGTTGTGCAGCTGGCTGGCATGAAGTACTGGCAGAAGAGCTTGGGTTTGTCCCTTAATAGTCAGGCCCCTCTAAGGCAGCTGTGTAGATTTCTTTTGGGTTGAGCTTTGCTTGCACGTCCCCAGCTGACAAGCAAATTTACATTTTTGCGTCTGCAGCATGCTAAGTGCCTTGATGATGCCTCATGAATATAAAGGGACAGGAAAAGAAAGTAAAAGTTATAAAAAGATGAAAAAGAAATATTAGCTTCATCTAAACCATTCTCCTGCTAGTGTTTGAGCACTTTCCAAACTGTTTTCTTCAGTCCCAGATTAAATGACTCCAGGAATTGGCCTTCTACCATTTCCATGGGCCGTGTCTTCTAAATGGAACGGTATAGAAGAGAATAGAACAGAACAATTCCAGTTGGAAGGGACCTGTAATGGTCATCTAGGCAAACTGCCTGACTACATCAGGCTAACCAAATGCTAAAGCACATTATTAAGCACATTGTCCAAATGCCTCTAAAACACTGACAGGAATGGGGCATAATATAATTTTATTTATTGTTATTTTGTTTATAAAATATATAACAGTTATATGTATTTTTATTATAGATAGAATTTAATTTCTTGTGCTTTGTATCTGTCATTTGTTATAGGCACTCTTACCCAAGCTAAAGCACACTCACTGAAACTGTTTAGGTGTCAGGGGGCAATCATGCCACTGATGTGCCCTGCAGTAGTTATTTCTCCATAGATAAATTACTGTAGAATGAGACCATGGCTGAATAAGCACCAAAGCATCTGACTGAGGTTGTGCCTGAGCTGCAGGTTCTCCTTGGGTAAGTCTAAGGCTCCTCAGAAAGGCTCTGTGCTGTGTTGCAAGCAGTGTAGCTACATAAGCCTAGAGATAAATGTGTATGTAACTTTTCTCCATTGCTGGTCTGCTACCTTCAAAGAACTTCATATTGCTTTGGCCACATTGCACAAAGGCTCACAGGGGAACTGGGCTGCACTTTTTGGGCTAAGGGAATACATGGTATGGGGAAGAGTTTTATGTCAGGTTTGTACCATGCTCACACATGCTGTGGAGAAGAAGCAATGTTTAATCATAACCTGGCTCACATTTCACCTAAAAATTGTGAAATTTCAGCAGCATCACTTCATTTGTGTTGCTTAGTCCTGCTCTAGTATGTGAAAACTTAGACATATGCTATTGGCTTTGTGCTGCAAAGCTGGGCTCTTCATGGAAGAGCAGGGAAGTCATCTCACAACTACAGACTTTAAGTCTTGAGGTCTAACTCCCTTTCTGCCCAGATGTGGTGGGTCGGGTATCCTCCATCCCACTAATGCAGTTCCACCCATCTACAGGTTAAGTGCAAAGACAATAACTCCTTCAAAAGCCATTTGAAATCAGCTGAAAGACAATACATGAGGACAGAACTGTTAAATGCAGATCACATCCCCAACCTCTTCCAATCATATCCAAGGAATCGGTTAATTATTTGCTCAACAGCTATGACCCAAAGACAATGCTACACAGCCTGGTGGCACAGGGATGAGTGTGACCTTGGCAGATACAGAAGTGAAGAAACAAGCAATGTGAGAGTGTAGCTTGGGATACATATGAAAGCAGAAGAGGTGAATTATCCAGACCTTGTAAAATGGTATATGATTACTCTTTTTATTCCCCCTAAATCACCACCTAAGATTATACAGCAAATGTTCTTCCAAGCTGTCCCTCACCTCAATTTCATTCTGGTTATTCTTTCTTATTATTCCGTGAACTTTCATCACCCCTTTAAACTGACACTGAATAGTCTTTATCTGAAAGTATAAACTTATTCTTATCTATGGATTTATTTTTTGCTGCATGTTATTTTCACCTTCCAAAACATCAGCAAATAAAACTCATTTAAGCTTCAAAACAAACTCTGTTGTCTCCCTCCCATGCCTGCCTCCTTTGCTCAGTTCTCTCTTTCCATTCCTTGCGACCCACTCAGAGGTAAGCATTATTCTCATCTGCTGTAACCAGGGTTAATTTAATGTTCAATTCCAATTAGCTCTGACAAAATAGGAAGCATATTGAGTAAGTAGGCACAGACTAAAGTGCAACCATTGCAATTCAAAACTGTAATTTACACCATGTCCTCCCCTTTTGAGCGGGTCAAACCCAAGCAGGTGCCAGACATCCATCATGAAGTGGGGCTTGAATCTCTCTTTGCTTGAAAGCAAGCTCATGAATGTTCCAGCTGATGTGGTTGGAGAAAATTTAGAAGCACTCATTAAATTTCCATGTAGAAATAGGTGCTGACCATGGCTTTTTCCTCTACCATACATTGTGACACAGGCAACACAGGGAGGCATCACTGAGCTGCGAAGTTCTTACATGGCCCTGCCAAAGGGAAAGGGACCATGTCAATATTTATTAGACTTCCAAGCAGCTTGTTAAGTCAGTAGGAGAGCTGAATCCTAAACTCCAATTAGATTTAGTTTCAAAACGAAGGCCTCTCCCTGAACTATCCAACAGGGCAATGCTACTGGGCTTCTTTCTTAGGGAACTTTTTAACCCTTTATTACCTGACATTATTCCACCAGGAAAGGTTTTGATGGTGCCAGCATAGGAAGCATTGCTGTCCAGAGATTTGTTGCAAAGACATGTACAAAGTGTGTGTTAAAAAAACCCAACCACCCAAACTGAGGGTATCTTGGCACTCATGTTGGAATTATATTCTCCCAAGGAGGATGGTCTGCTGCTGCAAAGACAGGTATTTCGTTGCAGAATGCCTTGCAGCAGCATCTTCAGCTGGACTGAATGAGACTTGAAGTAACCAAAGTGCCTCTGTTTGTGAGCAATTTAAATGCAATCCAGAGAAACTCAAGATTTCCTTTTCTGGTCTTGTAAGAGGCAAAGCAACTATCTCAGAGCTGTATCAGTGCCGTATGAGGCTTGCATGGTGAAGGTATGGCACGGCTGTTGAAGGAAGAAACCACTATGAGACATCTGCTTCCTGGAGCATTTCTTGAGCTTTGATAGTAAAATTAAGACATATTAAGCTCTTCTCAGCTTGCAGCTGAGGTGGGACAGGGATCAGAACCCAAATGTATTATCTTTAGAGACCACTGCGAAATAATTGCAAAGAAAATAGTTGGGGAAAAGAGAAGAGAGAGAGAGAGCAAAGCCTCAGGACCCTGCTCCTCGAAAAGTTACCCCCAGAGAGAGCCTTAGGGGTGAAAAGCTGTGACTTTGCTAAAGCATTTGGCAGAAACAACACTCTTCCTTAGTGTAGTAGCAAGACAACCCGGCCATCCCTTGGTGGAAATAAATAAATAAATAAAACAATCGAATCAGCAGCTGTTTCTGCTAGTTCTGTCTGTCCTGTCACCAATTCCTTATTATGTGCATGCCAATAGTAAAAAAAATATTGCAAGGAGAATTTCATGCCTCGCTGCCTAAAAACTCGTATTTACATCAAAACTGCCTAGATTACCAAGCCAAAAACCTATTCTGTTCCCTTAAAGGTTTAGTCCTAAGTCACTTTTGAATGTAAAATTTAGCCATTTCAGCCACATGGACTTTTCATTGCAGACTGAAGCTATAATGAATAGCCCTCATGTTTACACAATAGGCACTTCAGAGTCTTACACTAAATACAAAACAGGGATCTATATTCAAACATCTCTTTCTTGGCCTTTCATTTGCATTATAATATCAGAAACACTGCTACAGTAAAGAGTAAAACCTGTATTTCTTTTGGAATGTCCCCATTTTATGATTTAAGACAGTTTTACTTTACTGCAGGAAGAAGTATTTAAAATCAGATTGAAAACCATTTATGTGAAGTGTGCTTGTCAAGACTGGTTTATCCTGTTCCCTTTCTGGAAGCACAATATAATCCACCTGGGGAAAATATTTCTATTGATAGCTTCATTTAGCAGTCTTTTTGCAAAAACCCCACTTCTTTTACAAATCAGGTTATGTTCTTTCATGAGTTCTCTCCAGTCCACATGTTCAAAATTTTAGATGTGTAAATAAACAAATTGGGAATCTTCCCGTGCTCTTCATATTTCTGACCTTTTCTTGCTTACAGATGTGATTACTGAAAGAGCCTTATTAAAGTGTTTGCTTCACAATGGTAAAGTTATTTCTTAAGAAGAAATTTCCACATAATGTCATGTTCAGAGTGAAGAAGTTACTGTACTTCCTTTGCCTCTAGACAGTGATTTGTGAGGATGGATGAATAGGGGGAAGTAATATAAGTCTTTGTGGAAGGAAAAAAAAAGGGCTGTGATCCTGGCACCACTCTAGTAAATCTGAATTCAATTTAACAGTTCTAGCTATTGCCTGTAGGAAGCATCAGCTTGAATTTTAGCTGCTTGACGGAATGAAGACCCAGGTTACCTACACTCTATGGTTATTTTAGCCTAAGTTAAGTTTTTTTTTCCCTCCTGATAGCATTCATGACCTATGAAAATTCATCTCTGGAATGGCAAAACAGAGATCAAATAACAGAGCTTTGCCAGCTCCTCTCCAGGGCCTAATCATTTTTCCTACAATCATCTTCTGCTTTTGGCACATTTATTTCCTTCCCAGGATTTTTGTCCCATCTTTCACTGCTGATTTCCCTGAAATATTGCAGAGTCTGGTAACCTCTCTCTCATCCTCAGTCTGCATCCCCTGCATCCCCAAGGGCTTGCTACAGCTTGAGATAGACTGACTCCAACCCTCAGAGCACTGACAAAATGTGACATGAGTTATTTGAAAGCTAGCTAAGGTCTAGGACTAGATGAGTCAATTTATTATTACAAGATTAATTCAAGGTACCAAGATAGAGGCCTGATGTAAAACCTGGGGCAGATAACCACAGACTAGATACTGAGGAATACAGCTGAGCTGCAGAACTCCTGAAAGTCTCAGGACTAAGACAATGGTGAAACTGTACAGACAAGTTTAACTCTGTAATTCACTAAATTACAAATTTGCAAAAATATTGAAGTCCACTTCACAATGACTTCCCACCCACCCCCACTGATGCTAAGGTGTTTAATCAGAGCTGCTGCTTATTACTTTGAATGTTGTAGAGATTATCAATCTCATTTACAAGGTGAAAGGAACCTGTCTCAAATAGGTAGCATAATTCTGCAAAGCCAGGCTGGAGTCTGCCACCCCATGGAGACTGGAAGTTAGCAGAATGATTTGATTGTTTTTCTAATTGGTCATTGCCATACTAAGTTTTCAACTTGGTGACTGACCGCTCCTCTAGACCACAGAGGAAAGGAAAAGAATGAATGGACTTCGAGTAGGTTGTTATTACTTACAATTTACTCACTACCGTACATAAAATGAAGTTTTTTAGTAATTAGTAATTAGCAGAGCTATTGTGGCACAAGCTGACATAATGCAAAACTACACTAATCTGTTTATTTTTTTTCTTTTGTCTATTGTGTGATAGGGTTCCACATGTCAGAGAATCTCTGGTATCCTATTCATTAAGATGTTTATAGTCGACTAGTGTTGTTGGCCAGTTTTCAGATTGCATGATGGGTTTGGCAACTCTAGACTACAGACTTGTGCACATACAGTGAAAGACTGCAATACCTCCCTGAATTGTTTGGATCTGGGAGCAGAGAAAGACACAGAAGCAACAATCAGAAGGGAAATTAATAGTAACAACAGCCTGGTTTCCTCCATGTAATGTCACAGAATTATTTTTTTTTTTTGCACATGCTTTACTTTGTGATAGAAATACGTAACATATGACATAACGTATGTAGACATGGAAGCATTTGTATGCTACACATGTACATGCATTACCTACACACATAAACAGTTATTGTATGTGTTTCTACCTGGCCATCACTGGGGCAGGATTGTGTAATGGAAGGGTTCGAGCCATGAACCTGCATTTTTATTTTCAGGGCAGCTAGATTGTCCCATGAGCCATTATGTAATCTCAGACTGGTGACGTCTGAGGAGGAGCACCAGGATCTTACAAAAAGACAGCTGAGGTGATCCCAAAGACCAGAACTTCAGCCACATACCTAGATACCCATGTTCCATCACCCAGCTTGGTAACACAGAGCTAGTCTGAACCACAGCCATGGCAAAATTCAACAATGCCATGCAGGTACTACTTTCCATCTCAGATTTGTCTCATACTGTTTTGGCCCTCATTTTGGAGGAATAATTCTTCCTCTGCTCTTGAAAAACAGTTTCTTTATCCTTCAAAATTCTCCACTGTTCTACAACACAAAAAACTTGACAACAGGTAGCTTGTCAGCACAAGTCTTTCATTTCCAGTTAAATAATAGTTGCTCATCTTTACATGTTCTCCACCTCTACCTGTTTGTCTTTTATTAACTACTCTGTCTATGAGATTTCCAGGACTGTAACTTTCTTTGTATTTGATATTTGTACATCTTGCACAAAGACTCAGTCCCAAGGTTTGGATTATGTTAGTGCAGAAATTTTTTTTTATTATTTTTTTTAGCCTGTAATACAAGAGATAAAAAAAGGATTTGCCTCAAGCCATTTATTGATACTGAAGTTTTCTTACGATACAGTTTTTCGTTGTTTCTCCACAGCAGATATGTATTAGTAAACTCCAATTGTTCCAGATAAATGAATTAGCATTACAATGGAGTTGCTTTTTCCAGTTCTGCTCTTGCCAGCAGACAGAGGAGCTGTGTATGTTTACTGATGTGTTGGTTTGCTATTGGTGATAACTGGGAAATAACCTTTTTTCATCTTCAGTAAGTGTCAGGGAAATAATTCCCTCATTTCACCAGGTTTTGTTTATAGGGGAAAAAAAAAAGGGTTTATAACATCAAATAATAAAATTTGGGGTAAAGTGCCAAATATTGTTTTCAAAGCATGTTATGTTTTTTTCAGGCACTTGAAGGCACATGCTTTCTCTTTTCATGTACATTTAGATATGGGAAATTTTTTCCCTAGGTATCTCCCATAATATACACCCCAAAAAAGTGTTCTTATCAGCCCTCCATGAGAAGCAGGTGTCTCCAAACAGCACTGCAGTACTTCTTGGTAATTGCAGAGAGCTCCCCAGTTCCCCTACCACCACAGTCAGACAACTTCTGCTGTGAGTTATCAGTTTAGCTCAACTTGCTACCCGAACCTCACTTTTTATAAGGATTTTTTTCAGACAGGCTTACGTCCTTTAAAAGCTTTCTACTGAGCAAATACAATGTGGACTTCTGAGTCTGCCTAAAATTCTGTCTTGGGATATCCCTGCCTTCAAACTGTAAGTCTGGAGAGGGAGAAAGCACATGAGAAGGATTTGGTTCCAGAGACTTAAGCAGATTTTCAATCAATTTCCTTTTTATTTTCTTTTGTTTTGCTGATTTTGTTTGCTGAGTAAATTGAGCTGAAGATTGTCTGATCAGAGCAGACTCAAAAGCATTAAACCCACTCCACTCATTGCAGAAATATTCAATTTTTCACAACCAACCTTCTAGCATAAGGGTCAAGAACCTAAGTAAATGTGGCTCTGGTAACAAAGCTGTTAGATCTTGAAAGGAACTGTTAACAATAATGATATCCAATTGTTTCTTTCAACTTCTTGTTTTTCTTGGCTTTTTTTCTCAAAGTGGCAGAATCTTAAATACGAAATTCTAGTCAATTCTGTGAGAAACTTGATAAGATCACAAAAAGGGTTATTCAGAGGGTGAGTGAGGTTTCAATTTTGTTTTACTTTTGAGGTACAGAGCATCAGAACAGACTCTTTGGTTATATTCCCTTCACCGGGTGTTTCTTGTAGGTGAGGTGACTGCTTAGCTCTTAGATTATGCTTAAGGTATCAGCCTGTTTCTGACATATGTTTGTGGATAAAAAAAACCCATGCAGCTTTTCAGCCCTTTGCATCAGACTTAAATTCAGAGTCAGCAGTAAAAGAGAGATGTTCAGAAAGATGGGAAAAGATGCTGCACACCTAATTACAACATTAGCCAGTGAAATATTAGCAAATTTATTGGGCCTTTTCTATTTCAAAAAAATTAAAAGGAGTTCATTATGCTCTGTAATCCTGCTTAAATATTCATCATGTTGTTAATGAACCACATTCATTTTTAAAATGTTCAACCTGAGACGCCGTCTAACATGATTTGATAATAATATAATTTCTGTATAACCGTAAAAGGGACAAGAACAGTAAAAATAATTGTATCTCTAAACATCCTACCCAGTTTTCTCCTGACTAATGAGCAGCTGTTTTTCATTAGCAGCATCATTTTATCTCTAGTCTATCAACCTGCACAGCTGGGCATATTAGAAATAGCTCAGTATGCTGTGGAACGTATGTTGCCTAAATTGCAGAAACAAATGAGAATGAGGTATTGGAGCTTTTTTAAAAATAAAAATGGTTCGGGGCCGATTTCTCTCACACCCTCGATTATTCACCATGGTGTAATATCTGGAGGCTTGATGTGGGAATGGGATGTCGATGCTCTGTATGATGTAGAAATACAGAAAACATCCTACCTTGCAGAGCTTGCACTACAAAGAGCAGAAACTGAGTCACGGGAAGCTGAAACCCTTTGCTCAAGGTTACACACCAAGTAAGGAGCAGCAGCTGCAGCAGAAGTTGTTGCATCTGCCTTTCCCAGGCCTCTAACCTATCCACCACTCTGTTAACCAGCAGTTCAGTTGAAAGAAGGCTATAGGTGAGTTTGGATTTTGAATGGTGTAAAATAAAACAGAGCCAGATTCTAAGTATTTCATTGTCGACTTGCAACTTCCCAAGGAGTTACATACAAGTGAAGTCTAATAGATACCAACAAAGTAAGATTTGTTATACTTCTCTAGTCTAATTTGGCTCCTGTCTTCATAGAAAAAAAAAGCCTAAGGCCAACTTCAGATGACAAATGGTAATTGTGAAAGAAAGAAGTTAGGAGTCCCTGTGTTACTCAATTATTTTATTTATATTTTATTTCTTTCTCCTTTGCCTCCCTCGGGAACTGTAATGGTGAAGGCTATTCCAAAGAAGACCATGAGGGATACTGTGCCCATTGGCAGACTGACTTGAAAAACAGGATGTCTTGTTAAAGATGTCCTTGTCTTGCTGCCTTCCTTCAGTTCAAATTAGATAAAAAACTCTTTTTTTTCCCCCCCACAATTGTCCACAGAATAAAAATACCAGGTGAAATAGGCTCTGGAAAACATGACCTAATAATAAGAATACACCTCTACAAACAAACCCTGTCTCATGTTTCCACGGTGAATGGCAGGAAGGGAACTGGCAAGAACACAGGTTTTAATCGAGCAGCTGCCTTCAAATTTTGCAGCAATGCAAGCAGGAAAGATTCAGGAGCAGATTGCATTATATGTACTTTATTAGCAAAGATCATAGAAACCCTGTTTGTTGGTTAAAACATTATGAAATCCTCTTATTATGATGGTCTGAGTAGTTTGCTGTCGTTGATTTTGGTAGTAAAAAGTGCAGAGTTAAAGTGTAATAAAATAAACCCCATGGTAATAGGATGCTAAGTGCTGATATGTGTTTGATTTCTGTAACCAATAGGAACTACACCCAGATGTATTACCCAGTGACTAAGTGATGCTTAGAAAAATGAGTATGGTAAAGAGATCAAATAAAGTAGAAAAAGAATGTTCTCCCATGCTTTCCTCAGGTGCTGTGCCTAAATATCATGACAACCTGCTTTTACCAATCTGTTAGAAATAAATTGTTAAACTGTTTTAAATTTTAACTATAAAATATACAAACTCCTTTTTGAGGTATAAACTGATGATTTTCTGTAGTGAGCACTGTGTGACTGGCAGCAGTATATGTTACTATTTTAATTTGCTTTCACTAGGGTCTTTTTCACATCAGCTGACATGAACACCCCAAATTGTCCATTGTGATGAAAAAAAAACCCAAATATTTAACTACCTTAAAATGTAATAATTTTACCTGAGCCCTAGTACAGGCCAGTACTTGTGAGGAACACTTCTTGCTGTCTCTTCACCTACAAATGCCTCAGTTTCCCTGTTTTAAATTAGCAAACACATCTTCAACTGATACACAGTTATTGTGAGTGATTAGTGCTTTGAAAGGATCTACACTCTCAGCTCTTTTACAAAAGAAAAATTGCTGACACCATAGGAAAATAAACAATAAAATATCAAGCTTTTCAGTATGGTGGATTAAGTCCATAGCTGCTCCAAAATGGGCCCTATTTGTGAATCTCTCAAAATTTTCAGTGACTGAAACCCTGTTTCCTGAGTCAGTTTTTCCCTCTAATTTAATGTAATCTATAAATTTTTTGAGGTTGCATCCAGTGCTTTTATCTTGTCAGTCATACACTGAACAGTATTTTCTCCAGTAGCAGCTCTTGGGGTACAATGATTGTTACTAGTTGAGACCTTGTGTGGAGTCAGATGTAGGTAGAGAGGATGCCTTCCCTGTCCCTCCTGCAGAATATGTTGCCTTTACTTTTAATTACAGTGACAGCAAAAGGCATTATTCTGCAATATTTTGTTCCAGAATAAACAGGCTAATCAACTTCCCTATTAAAAAAACCAAACATCTACTTCTCAGTAACCCCTCTTGCTGGCTGCTTGTTTATTACAGCTCAGTGTGTGAAGTTAAGATCTCATTACTTACTTAATCATTACTTGATATTCCAGTCGTTAAAGATAAATACATTTAAAAAAGACCTTGAAATAGGTCTTGTGCTTGAACTCAAAAGCATAATGTACTTGTCTCCCTGTATACTCCTTGCTCTAGGAAAGCAATCAAAATCTTATTATACAGAGTTAACTACCAGCTGCCAGCTTTGTTGACCTTGTTTGTTTGGAAATTAAAAGGCAGGCCATGGCAGAGTTGAGCTGAATAACCTGGTAGCACAGAAAGACAGACAGAATAAGAGGTGCTCTGCTTATTTACAGAGCATCAGGCAGATTATACCTCACTTAGGCACAGATTTTGGATGGGAGTAGCATTTGAAATTGGAAGATAAATGCAGAAATTTTATATTTGCATATGCTTTGAAAGAACAGCACACTACTGTTTTGTTTTGACTTTTTTTTTTTTTTTTCCAAAAGACTCATGAACTGAGTTTATGCTAGGCTTTACTAGCACTCACTACCATATTTTTATATATATATATGTACACATACTGCTGCTAGATGGCAATAGTTAAAGCAACTACCACACTCACATTATCAGGAGTGGCACAGAGTATTGCACACAGCTCTGGTAAACACTGGCATCGAGAATGATACAATGCTGTGTTTTGAGAATTGGCAACCGATGATGTAAAAAAAGAAGAAAAGATTTAAGGAGGTAATTTATCATAGCAAAGCAGAATGGTGAAGAGCTCCAATAAATTAACCATGAAGTAAGAAATTACCTTCTGTATTGTGTGGGAAGGAAAGAGGCTGAAGTCATATCGATTTACATCAGAGAATCCACAGCTTCTGTCGAATGGAAATCCAAATGCTGTGGTGGACTCAGTATTAGTTTTAGGTAGAAATGTATCCATTCTGACCAGTGTTAGTTAACACTTTGTTCACCCTATCTCCTGTGATTTTCCTTTGGGTACGCCACATGGATCTATATGAAGGATAGCGAACATCTCTTAGGGTTTAAGGCGATTCCCTGGGATGGAATCACTAGTCCCTAGAGGGGATTAATTTCACTGAAATGGCACAGGTTAAAGCAGTGAGGTAAACCAGCTCACATCATTCCACTCTTTCTCCTCTGTTTTTTTTAGTCTCCCATTTAATTTACCGTAGATAACTGAAATCCTTTAGGGAGCAGACCTATACTGGCCACTCTTCCACACCTGCAACTTGCAAATTACTTTCTGCCCATTGGTCCTTTCCTCTCTCTGATCACATTCCTCCTATTAGGTGTGGATTCTAGCACATGCACTAGAATCTGATAACCTTTTTGGTCAGAGAGGTCTAATTGTTACAGCTACAGTGCAACAAGATGCAACGCATCCTGGTTTAAAGCTGATGTGTGAAAGAGCTGAACTGCACCCTGAAAGGGTATATTTCTCTCTGATTCATTACAAAATAAACCTGGGATGACTAGGTCAAGTGTAAATATCTGTATTATACACATGTGAGGTTACATTACAGCTGGCAAGGTCAGAAGGTTGGTGAAGGTACTGCAAGATGACAGGCACCATTTGAAGAAAGCAAACTGTCCTGTTTTACTTAAGAGAAATGAAGGAGAGGAAGGTGGCTTGTACCTAAAGATAGAGGGAGGGAAATGAAGCAATGCATCATAGAATAAAATCTTTCTGGAAAATCAGTTTCTCCTGAAAATCTCTGAATGATATTTTCTAACTGAGACTCAGAATACTGGCTAAATCCTCTTTACAACTCCCACACTCTTTTTTCCTTTTAGATGAATAAAAACTTCAGTACAGGAAAAAACCTAAATGATTAAAAATTACCAATGTACTGAATGTGCAGTACTTTGATGCAAACATTTTTTTTTTTGCGGTATAAGGCCCGGTGTTATATTAAACAGTGTTTTAATATGAACCCCATGGAAATATTCCCTCTAGAAATCTGGCAAATCTTTCACTTTACACAAATCTGTGAATTCTGGAGAATTACACGTTTTGAACAACTGCATTCAAATGCTAATACAGCTTAGGTTAAAAATGTGGAATTGCTTCCTGCTTGACAAGTTTAGTTGGAGACCAATTTTATGCTGGCCTTTCAGAGTTCCTTACAGTAGCTGAGTACAAGATTCTAAACTTCATCGCTGGTAGGGTTTGACCAATGATATTTAATTGGAGGTGATTTCTGCTCAGACTTGGCTGGAAGCATTGATCATATACATATATGAGGGCTGAAACTGCCAATTAATCTGCTCATTATCAGAGATAATTCTATCTTTTTTCTTTCACCATGTATGTATTTTATAGCTACACCTACCAGAAGAAAGATTGCCTTAAGCAGTGATATGAATGCTCCATAAAAGATCTTTCTAAAGGGATTGTATTAAAAAGCCGACTTATTTATGATCTCTTCTTATGCCATGATGCCTGCATGGCTTGCTTAACTTCACAGAAATTAAATTTTCTTGGGGAAAAGATTATAAAAAAAGATGTTCAGAATTGGAGCAGATTTTCTTTCAATAGTTTTAGGGAAAATTCTTCTGACGGGTGTGTAAAAAACTCCATTCATTCTCAGACTCTTCACTGTTACAAAGGTCCATGAATGGGGCAGGGTGTGCAGATGTGCTGAGAGTCTGAAGAGTAAGTCCACTCTGAAATTCAGTCTCTGACGTTAGAAGAAATTATTAAAAAAATTGTCAGTGAATAATTGTGCAGTTTTTAGACAGCCTGACACATGAAGTCCTAGGTAGGAACTGCCACTTGCAGTAATGCAAATGATAGAAGTTTCCATCGGCGCTTATTAGTGCATGAGTTGTTGTTCACTAAGGAAGCATGTGAGGTGGCAGAAGAGGACAGAAATAGAACAAACTAACAATCAAGCTTTTTAACTGTGTTACGTCCTCACACCTCTTCTAATCTCAGTAAATGGCTGTGCAGGCAGTTGCAATGCCAAAGGTGCACTTGTCTGTATGATTCCCCATCACCAGAATGTAAAACCAGTGATATCCAACCAGGGATATTCAAGGAGAGTCCACAGCAGCCAAAATCAGCCAAACAGCATATAAAGAGATTCAAGCATCTCCCCACACACAGAGGGGAGAAATGCATGTTAAATATCAGAAAAAACCCTCTTTTTTGGGTGAATGTGAAAGTAATTAGTCATTAAAGTTTAACTAAATTAGATGACTTTCAGACTTTTTCTTATCATTTACAAAAAAAAAAAAAAAAAAAACAAAAAAAAATCACAACCAAACAACTGGAGTTTGGTTTTGTTTATTGATTGGAAGTGTCTGAGAAACACTGGTCTTGCTACCTTCTGAAGTCAGGCACTTGGAGGGACATCCAGTCTTTTCAAAGAGCTGAAGAGTTGGTTTTCCTCGGCAGTTCTTAAGACCATTTCACTAACCGATGCACAGATGCTGCAGTCATACAGATTGCGTGGGAAGGTGAAGCACTTACTGAATAGTGGAGGAACTGCTCTTCCTGGTGCAGATGTGCACATATTGTCTACCTTATTCTTAGATATGCTCAGAAAGTCTTGCACATGCTTTTTAACTAAAAGCTCAGATGGGTGGAACTTTTCTGCTTTTAGCAGTATTTTAGCAGGTTTAAAAAAAAATAATTCAGTTTTACTGTTGCAACTGAAGTGACAGATGGTAAAAGAGCAGGAGGGTTAGCAGGAAGAATATTGTAGGAGTCTGTGCAGATATAAATACTTAGCTAAAAAATAAGGTGGAGGTAAGAACGCTTGTGAATGTAAAAAAAAAAACAAACTGGAAGCAGGCTTGTTAATATCTCTCTTCTTTTTAATAGCAATTATGCCTAAATCTAGCAGAGCACTTTTTGTCAGTATATTTGATGGAGGAATCACTATGTGTTGCCATGGTGTTAGGTTGTGGGTTTTTTTCAGGGCAGAATCATGCATTTAAAAAAAGAAACCTTTACCTTGTTGCTATGCAAACACTACATTGTGTTATTACATCTTCAGAAAGTAGCACAACAATATTGCAAGAAAGTCAATATCCTGGGAAAAGAGAAATGCTCCCTTTCTTCAGCCTTTCACTCAAATGCAGGGCTTTAGTAATACTTATGTCTGATGAATCCTTTGGAGGCTAGGCTGCAAAATTTCCAATGTGCATGTCATTTATGTAAAAAAATTACTCACTAATATCCTACCCACAGCTATATTCAGACCCGAACTCCAACCTTGTGATAGAAAGGATCACTCCCAAGTAGCAAACATTAGTTCATGTTTGATGAGACCAAGTGGTCAGGAAGCCTCTCTTGCTAAAAACATATCAAAGGTCCTAATTAAATGTTATGTTTACACTGAGCTATACAACAGTTGACTATTGTTGCTGTATACAACAGCCCATAAGGCAGTGAAGTGGTTATACCACACCAATCATCTTGGGCTTCCCCTGCCACCCATACTGAAATACATGCAGTGCCAAATATCAGATGATCTGGCCAAGTCCTTTTTCCATAGCCTATTTCAGCTGAAAGATAAAATTAATGATACCAACATACACGGCTTTTCCACTAGCTGGTGAATGAGAGATTTATAATCTGCACATGTGACTCATACTTTGGAGGAGGGTGGCCTGTTACTGGGATGGAAGATGACTGAATATGGACTGTTTAAGCAAATGAAGATGGATCTAATCCTCATTTGGACTCAGATGAATTATTGTATCTTTAAGCCTGCTCAGATAAGAAAAATATTTAGCCTGTAGATTGTTTCAAATTCTTAATTATCAGAAACATAGAACAGAAGTCAATGGACAGTATCCATATTGAGAAATAAATTTAACACAAAAAGAGAAACCCAGTTTCAAATGTGATCATAGGATAGTGCTTCCAGCAACCTTTTATAACTGGAATTCAATGGAAACTGAAGCATTTCCTCCTTTTCCCCTTTATAACATAAAGAGCTATGTCATACTACATTTCTGACAATACAGTATTATACTATAATAAAACATACCTTCCAGGGCAGCATGTCACAAAATGTGTCACCAGTTATCCCAGACACTAATTACATGTTTTCTCTTGCTTTGCACAGGGACAATAAGCAGGCTATGAAGAGAAACATCCCACCCTGTTTTAGGAGTTAGTGAAAGCAATGAATGAGATTGGTTCCATAACCAATCTCCTTCGATTTACTTCATTAACCAATGAACTAATTAGATTCCTTCCTTCCAACAACACTTTCTGAGTCTTATTTTGGCAGTAACAAAGTCTGTCATGAATTTTTTTTCTGAGCCTCTTTAACCCATTTAATAATGGATTAACAATTAAATGGTTGAGAAGAATAATCAGTGCCTAAATAAAAAATATGGAAGAAAAACTCATCAGCCCCAAAATGTTGAAGCTTATTCTTTTTTTTTCTTTTTTTTCTTTTTATTTTTTTTTCTGCAGGGCAAATGTTTTCACTATGAGGTGTTTGGGTTTATTTTTTTCACATTCCTCTGAATTGTCTGTTCAAACACATTAGAAGAGTTGTTGAGCTGCTTATCTCAGTGGCAGTTGTTTTCCTGAGGGGGAAGAAAAAAAAAATTTTTTGCAAAAATTAGAAATTGTACTTAAGCTTCTGAATCTCTTTCTGTTTAGATCAACTCTCTTTTTGAGCAGAATACATCCTGCCAGTCCTGAAATAACCTCCTCATGAACCTCTGGTACTTCCAGAGAAGCCATCCCATGGGGTCATCCTTTCTGGTAGGTTAATGGTAGGAAATTGTCCTTGGATATTATTGCTTTTAGGATCTCAGCAATTTTGAAGGCAAGAGAAGAACATCAATTTCTCTCAGCTGAAAGCTAGGGCAAGACACAGCTGTGGTATGGCTGCATAAGGTTATTCAGCCATGAAGCCAAAACAGTCTGGAAGCTTTCGCTTACAGGAATTCAGAAGAGAGACATTGAAGTTTGAACAGTGCCCTCACATTCTGGTTCAGTACTGGTGGACTGTGAATTCACTGTAGCATATGCAGTGGCATTTAACTCAAGCAGACAGCCCTTACTTTTGCTTTTCTCCATTAGGGTGTTTACAGTGATCAATACCATCATGCATATGTCTTATGCCATCTATATGATTTTCAAACATGTTTCCAAAGACACCTTCTAATCAAACCCCAACACGATCATTAGGCAAAGAGGCATTTAGTCATGTTGCTGTCTGTTCAGCAAGACAGCTGTGAAGATGGAAGAATACATAAAAATCTAAATAAAGACAGAGGACAATGTTTCTTACTGGAGGTGGTGAACCCACAGGAGGGTCTCACATCACCCAGCCCTGTGTTTCTCAACTGTATTGATTCAGGTAGTATCTGTTTCATTGGTAAATGACAACATATGAAACTTTTTTTTTCTTTCTTTCTTTTTTATTTTTTTTTTTCTGGGGATTTTTTGAGTTACTTTTGCTTTCTGCATTACAACTAAATTAACTGTCTGCAGATAATGAACACCAGAACATGGGTGGCTTGCTGTATCACTATGCATTGCAGCCCAAGGAAGAAAAATAGCATTTGTATGCATTTTTACAGCCATTCAAGTATTAATCTCTCCAATAATTTCTTTCTAACACCATTCCTTTAATTTACTACAAGACCTATTCTATTGCTCTGCTTCTTATCCTACAAGCAGTCTGTCTTGAGCAAATTTCCTTTCACAAAGACTGAAAAATACATAAAGTCTTGGATATCTTCCCAAACTTAAATCATCTATTCAGCGAGAGTGTGAAATAAAATTTCTCTTTCTTTCTGTATTTTTAATAAACAATTTAGATCTTTCATCTAAGCTGCCTATAAATTCAAGAGCAAATGTCATGGTCCTGATTCCCAAAACTTTCTGGAAGATGAAAAATTATCACTGCTTTCTAAGTTCATTTCTTTCTCCAGGACAAGCTGTTTTGGCTGCTGTTTCTCATGTGACATTCTCTCTTTCTCTTATATCATTGATCTGATACTGGCTTAATTAAATAGTAAGACATCAATAAGAGAACAAAACCAAATGCTCTGAACCCCAGTGCTACATCTAATTTAACACTGTGTTGTTGAAAACAACCCCCACTGGACACAGTCCAGCAATATTTTTATGTAAAGAAAAAACACTCAAATACATAGGAAATCCCTAAGCATGGTGGGCACATAGTATGGAGTCAGCAAATTCCTCCTTCTAAGTGCTTGGGTGACTGCATGAAGAGCTTTTCACATTGAATTCAAAACACTGACAGCAACTTCTAAAAAGTGCAAGCCTGTCTGAACCTCACTTCTGCTGCTGTATGAAAGGACTAGTAACAATTCCTTTCCTCACTGTAGTAAAATCTACAAAACTAGAAGATAATATTTGTTCCTAGGCCAAGTGGATAAACTTTGAATCTATGCTAAACCACTAAGGAATGGTCAGGAATAAATATGGCATAAAACACATCATGGAGGAACTACAATAAAAATTGTGTAATAAGAACTTGATTTCAAAGTGCTAACTGCAGTATTGGACCATCCATCCCATAGTTAAGTCAATTGTTACTATAAGGCATTCGGTGGAGTATTTCAGCTGCCTTAGCCAAAAGTCTTGAATTGGTGCCCTGAGCTTAATTTAAAATAATTAATTAAATAAATGTAATTATTATACAATCAGAAAAATCGTAATCGGAAAATTATCTTTGAATTTCTCTTAAGGATTCTTTGAAGGACAATTTGTTCATGTTTTACTATACGTTTTTCTTTTGTGGAACATGAGCACTTCCAACAACTGTAGCTCAGCAAATGTCATGGGGAGGTTTCACGGCATTTCCTCTAAGATTGTTGGAAGCATCATCCAGAAACTACAGGCTGCATAGTGCTCTCAGTTATACTGTGCCCAGAGGAAAAGCTTGCCATTTCCTAAAGAGAAAAGCACTCTGGTTACCACGCACAATGTGTCATAAATGATACACCATCCATGCAAACCCAGCAACGATCCAAGTCTGCTAATGAATGCCATGATGGTAAAACAATCTGGCTGTATCACAGCATGTGCATGCTGATGTCAGTGGATTCTCCACCTTTTAAACAGATTCCATCAGGTTGTTGGGTTTTTTTTAAATCACTCTACTCACAAAATTGAAGCCTGTTTAGCAGAATACATCAAGAATGCTACAGAGCAATTAAAAGGCTTACCTTTTCTGCGGGAAAACTGGAATAAGAAGCTTCAAATACTTTTGTGTTGTGTATTACAGCACTGTGGGTAACAAACGTCCAACAATAATAATCAACCTGTTGTAAAGAGTCTCTAGTCCACTAATGGATGGCATGAATTTTTACACTACTTGACTCTGATAGTTTTAAGCTAAGACCTTATTAATTCAGTTGTATTTTTAAAAATTCTCAAATACCTGAGGAATTAGATTCATCCCTCAGTCTCCAATCACAAGGACTCTGGACTCTCTGAAGCCTTGTATTACTCTTTATTGTGCTCAGTAAAATTTGTCTCCCTGGAATTTGGAAGGATGTTGCTGGATAGAAATGGAGTTACACTTTGGGGAACTGAATTTGGTACCATATCTCTATTTACATGACTCTGGGATCATCAAAATGATAGAAGAGGCACAACGATCAATAGTGTTGCATGAGATCTACAATCAGTAGTGTTGCATTGTTATATCGCAATAGCAGTAGATGAACAGAACTTCCTATAGTGTGTACAATCAAATACAGTGAACTTTAATGTGTCACCACTTAGTTGTATAAAACCTTCCCTATGCTAACTGTTAAGATATTACTTTGATCCTGCTTTTAGTGTTGTCACGTGTGTAACCATCTGGCACTGAGACATGTGCCAAAACATGACTTGCATATTTGCTGGATTGGAGGACAGACAGATTTGACAGTGAGCCGAGCCAAATTTTTGTGATATGTACAAATATTGCTTCTCCCTACAGCTTGGAGAGCACAAGTTTTCACAGAGCTTGTTAACTCAATCCTCATCCCCTACATTCTGCCCCTGTTCTGAGCTGTAAAAAGTCTTTATGTTTGGCAGGTCACTAAAAACCAAAGCATCATCCTGTTTATTTTATAGCTAACTTCATTAGCAAGAAACAGCAAGGACTGAAATACAGGGCTGTAAAAACTAAGCTTAGGTTTGTAATGTAATGTAATTCAAGTAATTAGTCCACTTAAACTTTTTAATGTGGTCTCTTGGTTTCCAAAGTGCTAAAATGCTTTTTAATGGCTGTTCCACAGATTTTCATTGGGTTGGCATACTGACTTTAGTCAGGAAAGAACAGGACATATCTTAATATCTCTGTTTGTTATGCCAGAATTTCAGCTGGAACATGTTGATGTGACACCCACGGAGCCAGCTGAAATATGTCACTTTTCACCAGCGGAACTTTGTCGTGATTTCCATGAACAAGTCTAAAAGAACTTAGCTATACTGCTAGCTCAAACTCTCTACATTTTTGTCTCATGATACAAAAAAAAAAAAAGAGCTCAGGAAACAGAGTCATAATTTTACAGTGAATTACCTTGCACTTGTGTTGTGATAAACAGGTCTGAAATTTGAACATTAGACTTTGAACTCTCATCCATGTTCTGGGAATTCTGAACTCATTCTAATCTAATATGCTCTCCTGACCATTCACAGTAAGACCTGACCTGTGATGTCTACTCAACTGATAACCACAGGCAATTGGATAAAAAATTCAATCCACACTGGAAATTGTGATCACAGAAGGAAAAGCAGGTATATGCTAGTCTCTCTTGTGGCCATGTATACAAACATTATTTAGGGACAATTTCAATAGATACAAAAACAATTAAAAAAACAATCCACAACCTGAAATTTTATATCATTTCACTCCAATTAGCTAAATTAGATGTTTTGCCAAAAATCCATGTACATTACTATTTAGGCAGATTAAGGACTTGTAGTCTTGCTTTTTTCCTTAATGAAGCCTTATTTACCTGTCAAGGCCTTTAGGATTTAGAGTCTCAAGACAGAAATATCACGAGACTATTTTCACAACTCATGTGTTTAATGGCCAGGAACAACAGTCATCTGATTTGAGCTCCGGTGTAGAATAGAGTTTAGAAATGTTCTCTTATATTTCTGGAAGAGAAAACAAAATATTTTTCCTTTAGAATATTTGATTCAATTAGACCATGGATGCTAAACATGTTGGGCATAACTTTCATATTAATTCAACTAGAAATATACCCTTTCAATTTTCTCCTAAGCTTGTCTGAGACAGTTGATAATTAATTAAAAGATATATCTGGACATAATATTGGTTCTTTGACAAATTATTTCTCTGTATAATGTTTCAATAAAGCTGCATTTCTTACACTGTTTACTGGGGGGGGGAGGGGGGAAGTTCCATTCTGTCAGGGAAGGAAAAGCAACAAAGCAAAGGTATTTCAAAACATTTTATTTTTAGTAAGATTGAATCTCATGGCAATTGTATGCAAAGCTTTATAAGAAGTGTTAATGTAGCCTAGACACATTCAAGGAAAGATAACTACATATCTCCTGATTAGATAAATGTTTGATGCATCTGAAAAACACTTGAAAGTGTTCAAAGCATCCTTCATAGACTTTGGAAAAGTATGAGTAACTTCTAAACAGAAGTTGGTAAACAGTTTGCATTGGATTTATGTCACCTCACTTTGTCTACCAGGAGGGTAAGTCTCTAGGCTAAGCTGAACATTCTCCACAGAGAAGAACATTATTGATGTTGTCATGATGGTTTGAGGATATAAGCAAGACAGAGTTCATAAGGAGAGGTAATATTTTTATTAGGGTATTTTATGCAGTTGGAAAAACCTGAAAACATTTTTCAGTTTCTTACACTTCTCTTCAGATCTGAAGCCAAAGCTGGAGAAAGAAATGTACTTCTAGTGGGTGATTCATCCCTTCCTAAGATAGTTAGGATGACTCACTCTCTGTAGGTGCCTATTCATCTCTATTGACCATAGAAGGATTCCAGTTGACAAGCTAACAGTAAACACCTAACTTTAAGATAGAAAAAAATAGATAGATTACATGGATGCTACCTTGTAGTTATAAAGGCTTCTCGTATGAACTTTCTTCCTTCCACATTTTACATTAGTTCAGGTGCAATCTTCCAGTTAAATATTTATAATTCATTTATTTAGATACTGACAATCTATACATTGCCTTCTGAACTTCAGTCAGATATATCCTGGTGTTCAGAGTGACTGAATTATCTATCCTCAGAGAGGAATAGAAGTATTTTTGTTCTCTAAACAAGTCAGGGCAATCCTGGAACACAGATCTATGGAGCTTCAGAGATTACAGCATCTCCTGTTAATTTCTGTTTGATTTTAGTTGATGGTTAAATGATAATGTAGCTATTGCTACAGAAGGATATCATAGAAGCATTCAGCATATGCTGAATATGTTCTTTTGATCTCTTTGAGATTCTCAATATATTATCTCGTATTTTCCAGATGACATAAAGATACAAATACCTTTTCATTTTTGCCTCCAGCTGTACCAGTTGCAAAAAACTTGCTGGAGACTAATCCTAAACCATTATGGCAGAGAAAGCTGAGTGTTCATACAGGGTAAATAAATACATCACTGTGGATGAAATGCTACCCTAACTGAAGTATTTTCTAGTATATGAAGGTGGATGTATGGTCACCCAAGACCAAGTGATAAGGGGAGGAGTATTGTCAGAAATAAGGTCAATTGTTCATTTAGCTGGGCTAGAAGCAGGGATTAATCCTTTTTCTTCCTCTGTGGTGGTGTTGGGCCTTCTGCAAAGACAAAAGGCAAGAGGAAGGGCAAGAGGAGCCACTAACAAAGCCAAGTAAGAACAACACAACTCTCAAAAGAGACCAGAAACATTAGACATTCAAGTTTCCCAGAAACATCCTTAATAGATGGCTCAGGAACAAACCAGATGTGGTTTTTAGAGGCAGACAAGGCTGAACAGACCCAGCAGAGACTGTGTATTGAAATTCAACCCTTGAAACATAGACATCTCTGTCCTGTTTCAATTGGTTTGTTTTTATTTTCCAATACTTATGACCATTTCCCCCTCTAGCTGGTTCAGTCTCCAGCTGCTGACTGAGTACTGACTACAACATTTCAACAGTTATTGCAGAAAATGCTTGGTAACTGCTTTACTCTATTTCAGGTACCTTCTAGGTATCTTTGCCTAATTTGGCCATAGACAATAGACACAAATGTAGAAGCCTAGGGAGACTACATCACTCTGTATGGGACTGAAGACAGGATTACATTTTGCATAGATGCTCCTGGAAGAGAGAGAAGCCAAAGCAGAGCAGTCAGACTGTCTCCTCATCTCTCATGAAAGTCAAATGTCTCCACTCTTCCAAGCATGCTTACTGGTGTGCATTCACTCCAACTGATTAGGTTCATACACCCTAACTAATATACCTGCTGAGAGCAGCCAAATGCTGCAGAGCATTATGTGGTTCACTGGAGAGCCAAGCTGGGCATGTGCTGCCCATAGTGGACCCATTTGTAATTTGCTTAATTCTGTGAATGGTGCAGGTAACTGCCAGGTAGTTGCTAGGGGTGCATGTATATTAGAGGTTGGCAGGGGTGAGGATGAGAAATCTGTGAACAATTAGTTAACTTTGGTCTTGACTCCTTTATAATTAGATAATTTGTTACCAGTGATGAGGTATCCTGACAGTTGTTTTTTCTTCTTTTTTTTTTTTTTTTGCTTTTTTTCCACCCTTTCCAGCTAGCTATTAAGCTCTGAAATGGCTGCATTTTGCTGTTTCTGCAAATTTCCCTGAAATTCAGAATGTGTGCTTTGCCAAGTGTTGCAGGGGCAAGTAAATCTATAGGGAATGTATGCAAATTGTGAGATACAGAGCACAGCTGTGAGCAGAATGGCTTTGTGGCTCGAGCTCTGGCCATGGACTCAGCAGGATACTCCTAACCTTGCTTCCTATCTGCTTTGTGATTATTGGCACATGAATTAATCACTTCAGACTTTCTTCTGTACCCAAAGCAGTAGATTGTAAAGTATATATTTTTCCAGGCTGTCTTCACTGCTTTCATTTTATTTTCATCCTCTTCTTTTATTCAGTAGATGTCTTTTCCTCTTTCTAGCACTCAGAATATAAGCCCTGCCCTCCCACTACCACCCAAATCACTGTCTAATCTTCTCTACACTCCCTACAGACATTCAACACATCCTCTTTCTCCCAGGCACACCATGAGCTCCTGTGAAAACCACGGGAGCAGCTGTAGTTTTCTTGTGCCTACTTTCTTGAACCCCATTCCTTAAAATAGGGACAGGACTAATTGTTTTGTCTCACTCATGACCTTCTTTTCCATTAATTGTAACCTTCTCAGGTTGGGAGATCTCTTTACTATATATAATGACAGTCTTGCATGGATTAATTTCTTTTATGTAAGTGAAAATATCTCATGAAAATATCTCATAAATTACCTCATCTCTAGCTTCATTTAGACAAAATTAGAGAGCTTGTGAGGGTGATCCTGTGCTGAAGAAACTCACCCTTCTCCCAGTTTGCTCTTTTTAGGCTATCAAAGAAACACTTTCTTTGTGAAGACTGATACTATAAGGTGATACCATAAAAATGAGAAAGATAAACTAAAGAAATATAGAAAGAAAAAGCCCTCTGGGTTTCTCACCCTCCAGATTCACTTTCAAAATTGAACAAATACATGAAAAATCTGTATCTGCAATCAAGTTACCAATGACCAACCTTAGTTTCTCTCTGGCACCATTTTAGAAAGTCCCCAAAACTGTTCATTTTAATTCATACCTGGACAGAAAGTCCAGATGTAGTCATAGGCAACAACAGAGTCCTGACTTACATATGTGCTTCTTACATATGCGCTTCTTACAGTTCATTAAAGCTGAGAGTAAAGCCTCCACCTTGGAGAAAGTCCAATTACCAGAATTCGTTGTTCTGTCCATCATCAACAAAAGAAGGCACAGCTCAAATTTGTTTTGGCCCCAGTGAAATGTCAGCCCCATTCATGTCTTTGATTCTGAACATTAAAGTCCTCCATAGAATTTGCCCATTTCAGTTGAGGACTGGTTTCCCTGTTTTCCAAGGATTTAAGAGACACATCGTTTGTGTTGTAGGGAGAGGATTGTGAACAGGGTTCTTAGGGGCATTTCAACTTCATGAAATTTTTTGCTATGAAGCTTTTTGCTAGTCCACCCATCTCACCAGTACCTAATGCAAAGATCAGTAACATGATACAGAATAATTAACCAAGTAGGGAAAAAAGAAACACAAAGACCCCACCCCCATATTCTATGAACTGTTCAGCACTAGCTCGAAAAACACAGAGCTCCACAATGTTGCACTTGGTGATTTATGGAATTGTGCCTGCTCTTATGCTCTTATTCCTGCTTCTCAGGAATATTTTTTCCCTGACCCAGCCAGACCATTTCTCGATACATGGACTTTCTGCCACACACATCTGCAAGATATATATAATCCTTGAAATCAGTAGGTGTGCAGGGATAACATGGCTGAGTAAAAGCCAGAGATATAACAAGAGTACTAAACTGGGAAATATTAACACTGACTTGGTCCCAGGGTCCAACTGTGACAGGGGTTTGGGGGTCCAAATGCCATGATTTGAATCTACTGCACACTATCAAGAAGTTGTTCAGTCTCTCAGATTTGGCCCTCAGGCGGACAAGCAAGAGGAAAAAAATATTTTATTTAGAAACATATTTTGAGATATTAACTAGTAAATAATACATAAGTTAGGATGATGTTTTGGCACCACAGGACTGCATAGCTAAATAAAATGAATAAGAGAATAGTGAAGTAAAACTAAATTTTACACTTGGTCCATTTCTGGTAAGCTAAACCTAAATAAATTTTGGAGACTGTAAGCAAAGGGGAAACATGGCTTTGTTTGTGGGGTTTTTTTTGTTTCCCCAAAGTTGTAATTTCCCCAAAGCATTGTATAGTCATTCCCACAAAGCACTGTGAGGGTCCTGTCCGATCGGTGAAGGAGGGAGGTGTATCATGGTATGGCTACTGGAAAGCAACCCTCCAATCATCCACCCTTCTCTCCCTTTGTGCAACAAAGCTCATTTATAACTGGCTTCAGATGCCATCAGGAATTCCAGGAAGAACTTCTCTGATTTTAGATGGTATTGAAATACTGTTCTACAGCTTGTGACAGTTCAGGCTCACCAGTAACTCGGCTCACCAGTAACTCAGCTCTCCATCCACTGGGATGGAAGAAAAGGTGGGGAGACAGATGAAAGAAATAACAGCCTCACCTTCCCCTAGAACAGATGCAAGTCAATGTTTCTTTCATTGCACTTGTTTTGTGCAGGGATAAACTCTCAGTATCGTTGCAAGAATTGAGTTTTCATCTCCATCTGTGTTGAAGTCACCAATTGGCCCAAATGGACTTAGAGTTTAATTACAAAGCAGTTTTTCTAGTCACAAGAACTGAAAACTATGCCATGTTTTCTAATGAATTTGGAACTGGATCAAAATCTGTGGGAACTTTGTTATAGACTTGGGTAGAACCCAGATTTGGTTGGTTTTATGCATTTGAGGGCCAGTGTGCAAAGTTGCTCAAGAGAGCACTTCCCAGCATTTGGGTTTCATCAGGAAGGTTTCATCTGTGTCTGAAGAACACTCTGTGAACATCACTGTCCTGTCATACAGCCAGGGGCTGCCTTTGTGCATGGCATACTGCTTGCTTCGATTATAAACCAGCCTATAGGTTCCTTTTCTCACTCCCTCTGGGTCTTCAGAATTAAAGCACAGCTTGTTTACAACAGAATGGCAGGGGTTGGAAGTGACCTCTGCAGGTCATCTCATCCAACCCCTCTGCCAAAGCAGCTTCACCTAGAGCAGATTGCACAGGAACACATCCAGGTGCGTTTTTGAAAGTCTCCAGAGAAGGAGACTCCACAACCTCTCTGGGCAGTCTGTTCCAGGCTCCATCACCCTCACAGGAAAGAAGTTACTCTTTATGTTTATGTGGAGCTTCCTGTGAAGTTAGCATCTATATTACGTTGGTGCTCACAGCCACTCAGGGTTTAGTGCTTGTGACCTACCCGTGACCATGTTTCTTATTACCAGTTTCTGGATCTGACAGCTCTTCTGGATGCTACAGCAATATGAATGATAACATAATAAGAGTGAATGAGCTTTTCTTCCTGGAAAAGTGACAGCTTGACCAGAGAGGAAAGGCAGGTCAGCAAAGTAAGGCCAGAGACTGTGCATGTCTAAAAAAATTTTAAAAGTTGACTTCCCCAGGGTATGTCAAAGTCACAGACAGGACAAAACCTGATTCAAATACCATGATTCACAGACCACTCATGCTAGATGAGGCGATGATATGTGTTCTGAGAGTGCTTCACCGGATATGACCGAGTGGAAACGTTAGCAAGTTCATTAACTGGACCTTTTATGTCCAAGGTTCATATTGATCCAGAAGGAAATTTCAGCATTGGTGGTGTTGGTCCAAAAAGCTGGAAAACTGTCTTTGAAACCATTACTCAGTGCTGCTTGTCACCTCAGAAACATATTCTACATCTTGCCCAAACTGATTCATTTGGATATGCATAAGCTAATATAGCTTGTAAAGAGAGAAAAAACCTATTCAGATCCCAGGTATTTCTAAAACAGGCATCCCCCTCCCACCATGGAATAGAGTGAAATGACCTTTTCAGACAGATTTAGTCACAGTTAAAACCAAGAACGTCCCAAAGTCTAATTCCAGGGGAGACAATGTCGTCGTGCTGAACAGTATTTCTCTTGTGATGCTCAGCCTTTCTCTGCAGTCGCCTTTCACTACATTGTATCAATATTTATAAAATCTGATGGGCCTTAAAACATGCATAAAGGGTTTAAATGAATTTGGTGGAGATCTGAGAAATATTTTGCATTTTCTAAAGATTTAATATGTCCCTCTGTTTAGTATCTCTCACCCGTTACCAATCCATGAAGTGTCTACCAGAATTAGTAAATCTCTTTCATTTACTTACTTAGAAGAAAATATTTAATAGATGCCACATGAATTTTGCAAATTGGTCTCATTCTGATGCTGATTAATAGGAAACCATGCAAAATGTATAAATAATTTCTAGTCTTAAATTAGTGTTCTCTCCTTAAACTGGGGGATAGATGGAGCCTCATGATATTTTCTTATACCTGTTTTAGTCAGACTTAATTGAGCTTCATATTAAAGTGAAATAGCATATTTAAGGATGGAAATGAGAGTGTCATTCCCATTATACCTGAAGGACAAACTGATGCAAGTCTGAAAAAGCATTTAATCAATATCAAGTTGCTTTGATTAAACAAAATCCCAAGAAATGCTTTCCCTGTGCAGTTTTAGACTAAACGGCTAAAATCAGAGGAGATGGAAAACAAACTAATAAAATACAGTGTTAAGTACAGTACCTCCTCAGTGAAGGCTGACCAGCTAGTAACTTTCCACAATTAGTTACAATTTAAATTAGGGTATTTAAATATTGTTCCTTTAAAATTTTATTTTTCTTTAAAATTAAATTAAATGCTTTTTAGAAGCAGATGTTGTTTTGTTTTTTGGTTTGTTTTTTTTTTTTTGGTGGTGGTGGTGGTGATTGAGGGCCCTTATTTGAGACCTTTATTGCAATCATATTGATCCTGGGGGGCAACATTTACTGAAACTTAGTTGAGAAGGAGGAAATCTCACTAGCTGGTATCTTATTCAAACCTGTACAGACTTGGAATTTTTATTGCACATCAACTCTTTAACTGAAACAAAAGCAGGAACCACAGGAGAAATGTATTCATGGCATTCAAAGCTGAGATTGGCACCAAAATCATCCTCTTGTTGGTAGTCTCAGCAAACAGGAGAAATTCTAATTCTACCATGCAAATTGTACTGATTTTTTGTCACTTTAGTCCAGAACAGGATCACGAACTCTGGTAAGGCATAAATGGGAGATTTGGTTACTGCTGTATAAGGGAATTTAATGAGAGACCATTTTTCCCCACGTTTTCCAATCATAATTTTCTTCCAAGAGGACAAAAAAAGGAAAATTATCTGCGATCGACTGTAAGACTTGGTAGACCCTGCTTTACTTAAGATATCTGGAAATTCTTACTTCTTTGAGTAAAAACACAAACAAGGTCTGCTAATTTAGTTTCTGGTGAGCTGCCAGGTGCTATCACACATGGTCAGTATGCTTATTTCTAAGCAGAGGATGGGATCAGATACGGGGAAAAAACAGATCTTTGCTGTTGCTGTAATCCATATCAACCTGGAAGGTTTGCAGTCAATAGTAAGATAACACACATATGGCTGAAGTCCATAAGAGTTAAGACAATGTTTTTTAACTAGTTATTTAATGTTCCCCAGAGATCACACAGGAGGGATCAGTAGTACCAGAGGGTGATTCATCCCAGTCTGAGATAGATGTCTAACATAAGTGGGATGAATTACTCCGTAGACACATTATCTCTCTCCAGTGCTACAAAGGAATGAAAATAAGTAGGTAGTTTAGAAATCTAGCTCAGACTACTGAAGTTACTTGAAACAAATCTGCATCCTAGCATGTATTAGGAGGTCAGAAGTAACAGTTTCCTGAACTGCCTGAAAAAAGGTTTGATAGAAGAACTGTAGGTTTGCCTAGTCTTTGTCATTACCATCCAATCCTTACCTTTGCTAACAGATAGATAGCATACACTATTTCAGGTTTTCATTTTGTAGATAAAACATATGTAAAGGAACAAGAGGCACCTTACTACATTAATCTTCACTCATTATTTGTCAGCCAATGATTAATTGCCAAAAAAAGATGTGCAAATCTTGCATAGGCATATGCTACTTCAGAAAACAGGTTTGTCCAGTTGAAGAGCTGAGCTACAAACTTCCAATGAGCAACAATCCCAGTGAGACTCTCCATATCCTTCCACTCTGTCTAGGCAACACCAAACAACTGCACAGCCACCTTCTGTTTTCTGTGCCCTAACAGAGTTCTTGCTTTTTTTTATCGGACAACTTCCATATATTCACCTAGAGTTGTTTGAGTATATAAGTAACTTGGCAAAGAAAAAAAAAAAAAAAAAACAACCAAAACAAATTCATCTTTCAATTTGGCCCTAAAAGTTTGGACATCAAGAAACTACTCTAAGGATTAATTGTGAAACTGGAGGTTTGAGATCTAATCCATTTTTCCTGTCACTTCCAGTTACTTACATGTTTCTTTGTATTCTGTCCTAATTTCAAATTAAAAAATGAGCCTTTCTGCTGTAATGACTTTCACTGACAACTAATGAAACAAGCCATTGGAAAGTTATCTTGTTGTTGGTCATAAAATTCCCTTTTATTTATTTTCATTCTTCATTATTCATTACAGAGTAAAGGATTATCCCAAGTCAGCAATTAATTCAAGAACGTTAGTCCCTCTCCTCTTCTTGTATTATTCACATGCACTCCTTTGTTAGAGATTTATGTTCACAAAGTACCTGAGCTTGCACTGATTTTTACAGTCTCTACCTATATTGGTCTGTGTCATCACATGTTATCAGTCATCCAAATAGATGACATCCCAACTCCTCAGGTATTTCATAAGTATGAAAATAATTACTGCAAATAAAGTTATATGGGGTGAATTTCACCCTCAGGCTTTATCGTTTCTTTTAAATTTAGTAGCAATATATTTTCATTTAACTATGTAAAATATATTTTAGTGGACACTTTCTATTATTGGCAATATTATATATATTTTTTACTACTTTAATTCTTGATATCTTAAGACTAGACACCCTGCTCCAGTGACTGCAAAGATGTTCCTCACATGACAGAACTTCCTGATTTACGTCTACAATCTCTACAGTTTTAGCAGTCAGGATTATTGAATTTATAAATGCATAAATTGACTTTTCTGCACTGCTGTGGCTCTAATTGCACTGATGATTTTTTTTGCTGCTGAATGGCTTTATCTTAGAAATCTATTCACTTTGCTGGCTAAGATATTACTGACCAGAAGGTGTGAACCTGACATTTGAGTTAGTCCTCTTGCATACTCCAAGTTCACATTCAATGCATTATGCTTGATCTGACAACGTCTAAAATTTGGAATTTGGAAACAAACAGTAATAAGAAATATATCATGAGCTTCAGATGATATAATAAGCTATTATGGAAATGTTGAAGCTTTTATTTCTGTGTACTTTACTGTTTATCTTGTCTAACCTTAGGATTCATTCTTTTTTGTTTCCTTTCCAGTCAATGGAAATAGAACTTGGATAATTCCCATGAAGCTATCAAAGATATGAATCACTCTGAAGTGTAGATCCTTCTCATTTTAATTTAGATGTAGCATAGATCACTATCCCTGCTCACTCAATGATTTAGTTAGGTACTGAAAGTTAAATGGGATTAATCTTTGCCTGAATAATATTCTGTGTTAATAGTTTTCCAAGCACAGGCTGTTGGATAGAGACCCACATTACATAAGTAATCTAAGTATGTGAACTCTGACTGTTACGTCTCTTTTGATTTTAAAAACATTTTGATAAATTTTGACACCTGAAGAAGCAGTGTCTAACTCATAGTGTAACTTGGTTGTACAATGTCAGTGAACTACATCTGTTTCGAGTTGTGCTTGGACTGAAGTATCAGCTCCATGAATATGACAAGTTCTACTTGTCCAAATTGTTCTACATCCAACATTTAAGAATAAAAATTCCTACAAAACTCTACATTTCCAGACTGGTTTTAGCTTCATGTCAGCTTGACAATTGTTGTAGTCTGATAATTATCAATTCATCCTACCTGTGAACTCAGAAAAAATAACAGCAACCAAACAAAATATCTCAGCAGCCACTGAGATTTGGATGACTTCAGATTCACTTGAAACCCCACCATCAGTTCTAGACCTTGCAAATGTTGGCACGGATATAATGAAACTCTCTTTTCTTCAAGCTCTTCAAAGAGATAAGCTCAAAGCTTTCTTTTATATTCCTCCTTCCATTTTTTTTCCTCGACAGTCTTCATTGTGAAGAAGTCATTTTGTGACATTTTAAATACAACTGTCACATCCTGTGATCCTTCTACCTCTCCTTCCAGCCCTATCTCTCTGAGAAAGATTGTACCTACCTATAAAATGGCATTCTATTTATAAAAAACATTCAGGTAGATTAAATCAGTGACCTCTAGATAAACATCTCCATCATTTAGTAATACTTTTAGTTCTTTCTACTTTTTTTTTTTTTTCATCCTTATCCATTAGTATATAAATGCTAATCCTTTACTACTTACCTTGTTCTGAAAGCAAAGGAAAAAGGGTAAGTGTGTTTTGTACAACAATGTTTGAAATACATGTCTTTTATCTAAGCTGAGAAAACACTTCCTTTCTCCCTTTTCTCTCTTTAGTTTAAAGCCTGTTGAATCTACTAGCCTTTACAATTTTGCATAAAAGAGTTTGGTATTCCTGCTGCTTAAATAGAAACCATTTAATCACAGACTCTATTAGGAGGCTAACTGGAACTTGCTATTCTTTAATTTATTTGCAGACTTCTTGCTCTTGCTAAGTGTTTTTGGTTTAGTGTTCAGGCATAAATCATTAACAAAGGTGCTCAGCAAGGCCAGGGGGAAGACATGACCCATTGAGGTAATTGGAATGCTATTTTTTAATACTTTTTAGTTGTGTGGAGAAGTGGGTACTAGGCTGGGGGACACTTCTGAAAGTGTCACTGTTTGACTGTATGGTCTTTGTTAAATTATTTGAGCCAATATTTTCTAATTCACATTATTAAATCAAGGCGTCTAA